>JAXQQM020073876.1:0-127465 GCA_034641835.2 Pinus albicaulis
CAACCACAACCCACTCTAGCCTTCAGTACCACACAAGGTTCTGCTTGACATCTGTAAATTCGACGGGAAACAAGGGGACAATCTGGCTACGAACGTCACCACGTTTCATCTATGGTCTATTTCTAACTCCATCGTGGATGATAGTATCCAGATTTGAATTTTCCCCCACACTCTCATAGGAAACACTGCCAAAAGGTACATTGAGTTACCACGTGGGGTCATCAACACTTTTTGCGCCTTAGCTACAAAATTTATTAAGAACTTCCAATTACATATTAGATATGAAACTGGCATGGAACTCTTAACCTCGATGTGCTAAGACACCACCACTGACATCTCCGATCACATTCATGAGTGGAGACGTAGGAGGAGGCTCATCAAAGTGCCAATCCCAGATCATCTCTTATCCAACTGGTTTTGTAAGTCACTCTTACCCCCCCTAGCTAAGGGCGTTTGTTTGTCCGATGCGGTTATGGAAGACCAATCCATTCATCATGCACAACATTTAGATATGATCTATTCGCAATTTGGCATGCTATATGATTTACTACCCCATGCCCCTAGAAATCCGAATCCTCTTGCTACTCAAAACCCAGAGCACACATCGACAGCATGGTTGGTGCAATCTCTGGCATAGCGATAAAACAACCTAGTGGGAAAACCTCCCAACTGTCTTCGGCTACCACTGCCCTGAACCAATCGACTACTCTTCTTACCGCTGAGGTAAATTCTGTGCAATTTTCACAAAAACCTAGTGGCAAGAACAAGAACAACAAGAAAAATACCTCTTCTTATGAAGAGCAGTCAGATACACAGAATCATCCCAATCAGAAAAACGTTGCTAAGAACGAAAAAGGAAAGGATAAACCCATGAAATTTCCTTGTAGAATTTGTCCGGAGGACGACTTGACATACAAAAGTCCTTGGCTACAGGATTGCACATATTTTATCATAGACAATTACTCTGGGAGGACACCTGTTGTTCTTCATAATCTCTGCCCTAATCCACAGTAGCAATAGCAACACATGGTTGCGAACCCACCACAACCCCCACAAAGGGGAAATGGTGGTACACATCCTTCCGGTGAAGGATCATCTGCCATTTATGGCGTTGAAAGTGTTGAACTCCAAACACAAACCAAACTCTATTGAAATCCTATCATTGATGCTCATAAACCTGGTGCAATTTCGAATCCACTGTGGCCCAACCATTTGTATATCGAAAGGCCTACTGCTGACCCTACGATTCGTCCCCCCAAAGGGACACTTTGATGCACGACTCATAACACCTTTTCACATGCTGCCCAAAACTACAATATTGTAGAAGATTTGGCACAAGCACCCTCAAACATGTCTGCACTTGAAGTATTGCAAAATTTCCGAGCACAAAGAAAATATTTTCTTTCAGCCATTGGTGGAATCGACCCCCTAGATTCTATGCTAGCCATATTTGACATGGAGAAATCTAAACCTTTCCTCTCACACCAACTTGCGTTCCAGGTTCAAGTTGTGTTGAAAGGGATACTAGTCCATCACATTATCATAGACGAAGGTGCTTCGACCTACGTTATGTCAACTGCTTGCTGGCTCACTTTGGGTTCTCCTACTCTGTCTCCGCCATCGAATTCCCTTAAATCTTTTTATCACCACACTTTCCTCCCAAAAGGCCACCTTGCTAGATTTCCCATTTATCTTAGTGGGAAAACGATAACGGTGGACATAGAAGTCGTAGATTGTCATCTCAACTATAATCTATTGCTGGGTTGCAGTTGGTCTTACGCAATGACTGCCATTGTCTCTTCGGTCTTTCGACTCATCCTCTTTCCACTGGATGGGAAGATAGTCATAGTGGGTCAATTATCCTTTTTGCACCCCCGATTATTCCACATTACAAAGTAGCACTATACCCCTAGTAGGAGGCATCCCTGACTCGTACGTCAGCATCGGTACTGGTCTTCTGAAGGCATCTTCCCTGATGGGTTGCTTTCATCTCTTGCCCTGAGGTTCCACATAAAATTGAAATGATATCCACCATTTCGGATGGCTCTATCGATCCATGGATCCTATCAGCACCTTCAAACATTAATTCCTATGGAGATCATATGCTGCTATCACCGAAATATTTTCCTTATCAAGCCATCCAAATCACATCTGAACCCTCCATTACTTTGGTTCCGAGCAATGGTACCACCCTCCCGCCCATCACGATTCTTTCTAGGGATCTCCTCGATGAAGTCCTACCTACGGACGAAGCTATTTGAGAGGTCATATCTCTAGAAGAACGACCTTGGGGAGAGTTCCATCATCGTGCTTCGATGTTTGATTTGGACACGATCACTACTCAAGTCCCATATTTTGACCCGCTTGAGATCGTTCCCTCCACTTACACGACTATTCAAACTATCGATTCGGAAGGGAACATGGGAAATCTTTTCAAGACTATGCTCATAGATATCTCAGTAAAAACGGGTATCATGGAAAACATTCAGATTAGAGCCGATTGCAATCCAGAGGAAATTGCACACTTCACATCCCTTTTTAAGGAATTCCATGATGTTTTTTCTTGGTCTTACGAGAAAATCCTGGCATAGATCCTTCTATTGACGAGAAAGAGATCAAGAAATTTTGAGCATTATTTTTATGGTTTTTTTCTCATTCATTAATCCAAAAAACCTTGAGTTCTCTTCTTCAGGCTCGTTAAAATTACATGAAGAAGCAATGAGCATTATTTTTATGGTATTTTTCTCACTCGTTAAACTGAAAAACCTCGAGTTCTCTTCTTCGGCCTCATTAAACTTACACGAAGAAGCACCGAGCTTTCTCTTTAGGGACGTTTTCTAGCTCCTAAAACTAAAAAAATCCTGACCCTTCTTTTTAGGGACTTTTTCTAGCTCATAAAACTAAAATAACCCACGAGTCTTCTTTTTAGGGACTTTTTCTAGCTCATAAAACTGAAGAAACCCACGAGATTTCTTTTTAGGGACTTTTTCTAGCTCGTAAAACTGAAAAAACTCCGACTTGCCTTCATCGGGCTCGTTAAACTACTACGACGAAGAAATATGAGCCATTCTTTTCCATCTTTTTCAAAGCTCATTAAACAGAAAAAGTAATCGAGTTTTTCTCGGTGGAACTCGTTAAAAATTCAAAGAGAGCATCGGTTTTTTCTTTATTGGACTCGTTAAAATTTCAAAAAGGACATTGAGTTTACTTTGTCTCCTCGTACTCATAAAAAAATTAGGCAAATGTTCATTGAACATAGGTTTCTCACTTTTTCGGTTTCAATGGACCAACTCACAGAAAATGAATTGTTTTGGGCTTACTGTTACACCATTTTTTGGTCATCTAACCTACTATCATTAGATGGACCCAGGTACACCATGTAAGACCAATTTTACCCTAAGTAAAATTGCCTTCACTATGTAAAATAACTTAATAAAACACATTTATTAGGTTGTTTATGGTCTAAACAGGAAACCCCAAAAGGAAATATTAAACAAACCTATATTTGTTTGATTTTCCTGGTCATGTTTAACCCAAAACAAAGAAATTAATTAGATAAATCTTTATTTATCTTATTGTTTTCTAGGAATAATTATTTCAACCTTATTTAAATAATATTCCTTGTTAAATATGACTAAATCACCCATAAATAATTAAATAAATCATTATTTATTTGATTATCATCCAACCACTTCCTTAAAATGATAAATAAATCATTTATTTATTTATTACTTAACAAATAAAGGGATTTGACCCAAGTCAAATACTTTTTCCCTCCAACAAATATAATAAAATATTCCATAAAAGGTGGATCTAGATTTGGTTAACATTATTTTAATCATGCACCAAGATCTAGAATGACCCAATATTTTGTTATAAATGGGAGGGTTTTTCCTACCATTCTTCACCTTTTGTTGCCTATTAGATCACTCTGGATCTAAACTCTTGGTCTGACTTTGAGCCATTATCATTGTCATATTTTCCATTATTTGCTGTGTGAGCTCCCTTTGAGTTCTATCTTTGTTTGGGTTTTCTACACCAACAAGAGAGAGAAATGATAGATCTGAAGTGCTGAGGACTTCCAAGAACCCATCCCATTAAGGAGAATTGGAAACATCTTCTTGTTTTCCTCCCAGGTGCCCTTAATACAAAAAATTCTTTCAAAAATTGTTCTTGTCTTGTCTATTGGATATATGGATCAAAACCTTTTTTTTACATCTTAATGTCTTTCTATGCATAGATCTGGCTTTTTGCAGCTCTTGTTTTGATCAACTAACTGCAGATCTGAAGATATTGGCAGCCATATTTTATGTTAGGGCTATTAGTTATGCGTAGCTAAAGTGGTCTTTTTTCGTACACTTCGACAAAGGATTCATACTAGCAATTGGCGACTCCACACGGGTTTTCAATTACGACCGCTGTCGTTTTTCATATTCTTGCATATCCAGCTACTTCAGACCTTAGGGTTTCTTTTCAACTTTTTTTTTTTCCTATTTTCATTTTGTTTTTCACCTATAAAACCCTAAAACATTAAAATTTCTAACTTCCGCGTGTTTCTGGCCCTATTGCGCAGGTGACAGACATCAGCCGCAACTGAGACGGCAACTTTTCCGCAAATCTACCGCCGGGACAACCGGAGTTGGAGGTCACACTTTTCAGCCCAAAAACTGCAACCTGGACTTCAGGTTGCACTTTTCAGCCCCTTTTCTGCGACCTGAACAGGAAAACAGGTCAGAACCTGCGACCTGTGATTTTTTCTGTTGTTTTTCTACAATTTTTCTAGGTTTTGCTGAAGCTTCTGTCAGGGTTTTCCAGCCTCTGTCTTCGCCCCTTTGGACCTGTTTCTGATCTGTTTTTCTCATCTAAGTGGGAACCTAGCCCCCTAGGGCTTCAGTACCCTCCACTTTTGGTGGAAGAGTTTTAGCTATTTCAAGTGTCTGATTTTTCAGAGTTTCAGCTTTCCCTTTTTCAGATCTGATGCCTCATTCTTAGATCCCTTTAAATCAGCTCTTCTTCCTTTCAAACCACCTCTTGTAGTCTTGTTTGGACCTCCCTGTCCTCTCTACCTTTTTATGATTTCATCCTTTTTTCTAGCCACCTTGCCTCTGCCTCTTGGTTGTGATCTGCACCTCTTTTCAGCAAATTTCTCCTTTAGATCCCTGTCCCTTTCGACCCTAGATCTATTGGCCTCTTTTTAGTGTGTTTTGACTAGATTTTTTCCCTCTTTTAGATTAGTTTTGAGAGACCCACCTTTTTGGGTTGAATCGATGCACTAGTAGCTGTTAATTTTCTGTTATTTCAGCATTATATACTGTTTTTGCAGCATTATTTTCAGTTACGCAGCACACTTTTTCTCTTTCTCTCAAAACGAAAAGGGTTTAAAAATTAAAATTAACGCACGCCACACACTCACCCTAAGCGAAGAAGAGCCTGGTTTACACTGCTAGGCAAAGAATTTAAAATCAATTGACACTGCACCTTTTTGCCCTTGTTTAGACATTGTAATCACTTGATTCTGCACCTCCCTACCTTGATTCTGTTGTCACCATTGCACCCCCAAACTCCTCTTCTGATTCATTAGGTTCTCCTTTTACTTCTAGTTCTCCCCCTGTCACCTTCACTATGTCTGGTCCAGGGCCTAATGCTAGCGGTAATCCCGGCCCTAATGCCGGGACTGCTACTAGCGGAACCGCCACAGGAACTACCTCGGCCATACCCTTGCTGCCGTACATTGCAGGCCTCAGCCTCCCCGATTTCAATCAGCTGATCAATGACCCTATCCACCACGATGTTGGTTGGCCTGCTATGCCAACGAAGCTCCCCTCCGACATCCCTAAGTTCGAAGGCATTGCTGGAGAAGATCCAACCAATCATGTCCGATCTTTCCACATGTGGTGTTCTTCCAATTCCATTACCGATGATTCCATCCGTCTTCGTTTGTTCCAACGCACGCTTACCAAATGCTCCTAAATGGTATGCCGACCAAGCCAATTCTTCCCATACCACCTTTGCGAGCATTGCCCAAGCCTTTTATCCTATTTCCGGGAAACTCTCCCTTCCGATACGATATTGGTACCAGGCTTTTGACCTCTTTTCAAGCAACCCTTCTCAACCCGCCTTTCCACCCATGTTCAGGAATGGTGACGTAGATGCAGCTTATGTCGAGCTCCCCCCTTCGAAGATCGGATCTATATGGACTGGTTCCTTCGCTCTCTCTTAGCTCCCATCGGCAAAGATGTCACCTCCCATTTCCCTCAAACCGAAGAAGCCGCCCTCCAAATAGCCTTGAAATATGACCTGATCTATGCTTAGTCTGGTTATGTTTATACCGTCCTTCCTGACCTCCCCAGGCCTGGTGGCGCTAATGCCCCGGGGGCATCTCATTCCGCTGACGGTATCGTTGGAGCCCTTTCCCATCCGCATGCTCAACCTCCTATGGGCTACGGTCTCCCTCACAGAGGGGCCAACACCTCTAGCACTCTTCCCCCTCCCGGTAGCACGTACCCAGGATACGGCATGCCTCCTCCTTTTGCCCAACCTCTTGCTTACCTCAATGTTGCCCAACCTAACCATTACCCTTATCTGTAGCCTCATTACACCCACGGTGTCCCCTCTTACCACGGATACGGCAGATATGGGAGTCTCGAAGCCACATTGTAAGGACAACATGCCTACCCTCATGCTCCCCCTAATGTAGCCCTTTACTCAACCCGGTACCCAACCACAGCCGAACGGTCGCCCTCCTTCCTCTTCGGTTCCTCAGGTTACGGATCCTCATGATGAACTCTGATCCATCCCCAACCGTTGACCTTCACCTTCAAACTCGGTCTCACCAGTACCCCAAGCCTCCTGCTCAGTCTGCCCCCGAGCCTCCTTCTTCAGGTTCTACAGAGCCTCTTTCGACATCCAGTGGCCCCTTACATATCCCTCAACCCAAAGTTGAGGTTCACACCAAGATTCCTAAGGGACCCCTACGTCGAAACGCTGCTTCTGGTCAAGCTGCTCATTCGTATAGCATAGTAGATGATTTGGCGCAATCTCCTGCTGCCATTTCCACATTGGAACTCCTCCAATCGTGCCTTTCCCAAAAGAAGGCTCTGCTATCTGCCGTGGGCGCTGTAGATCCTACTGATGACCAAATGATTGTTTTCGACGCCCATCAATCGAACATCCTCCTCTTCCTGCTTCCGTCGCCTTCCAAATCCAGTCAAAATTTGGAATGCCAACGTTTCTCACTGTATAATTGATGAGGGGGCATCCACCTGTGTGATGTCTACTTCGGTTTGGAAGCAACTCGGATCTCCTGACTTGGCCCCTTCCACGATCACCCTTCGAGCGTGGGATGGCCACGCCTCCCAGCCCATTGGCCTTTTTCGTAATTGTCCTATCACCCTTGCCGGTAAGACTGTTTGCGTTGACATCGAAGTCATCGATGCCCCTCTATACTACAACATTCTATTGGGGCGAAGCTACACCTATGCCATGTCTGTTATCCCATCCGCGGTTTTTTGCAAGATGTCTTTTCCCCACAATGGAAAGATAGTCACCATTGACCAGTTGACTTATCATGAGCCAAAGTCTCAGACCTCCCCTGAGACGACCATCTCTTCTGTAGCCAATAAGCAAACCGTCGATTCCTTGACCAGTGTCTCTCCCGGCGTCTATAAAGACTCCTCTTTGCTTGGAACTTTTCCTGGTCTCCCTCCTCCTCCTATCTCTGATCCCAGCTTATCGAATGTTTTCATGATGCAATCGTCTGATCATCTCGAGTCGCCCTTAGTGATTCTCGCCCGCTAGTCGCAACCCTCGACACAACTCGCCCCACCGCAACCCACCCTAGCCCTTCATCTCTGCCACCGCATCTCCTCCTTCGGCTCCTTCTCCATCCCCCGGTATCCCCGAACCCCCTTTATCCCCCCGGATCGTCCCCGAGTTCCCAACCATCTCGGAGCCATCCCTCCCCCGGGCGCGCCTACCGGTCGTACACCTTCTCCCCGGCCCCCCTCCCGCAGTCTATTCGCTCCCGTCGTTGCCACCTCTCTTCTCCCCAACTCGACCCCCGGGTACACCCGTCTCGGCATCTTGAGTACCTTGACCCTCCAGCCGCTACCCCACCTGGTCACCCCAAAACTTATCTTGCTTTGACACCGGTTCAACCGGTCCCCCTCGCTTCCTCCGTTGCCACCATGCCCCCAGCACCTCCCCAAGACCCTGCCCCTGTGGTGACAACTCCAGGAAAGAAAGGCAAAGCTCGCAAGGGGGCATCCAAAGACAAGGCCACCCCGACTGACCCGGCTCCTCCTCCGCCCACAAAGCCTTGCGCCTTGTGTGATGTTGTCGGTCACGCCACCCATACTTGTTCTGAGTTTCCCTGTATTCAACCCATGGTTAAAGTCGCATTCCCCGAGTTCACGTCCTGACCCTCTCTCCCGTCTCTCGTCCCTAACCAAGAACCCGGCAACATCGCACTCAGCAAACCCCCGTTTCTTGTGCGGTGTCCATGGCCACACCTCCCCATTGTCCTCACCGACGCATTACCGCGGATCTTTAGAAGTAGTCATATGAGTGCTGGAACAAAACCGGGCCCGGGCCTCTCCCATACTTGCGCAAGATGCGCCCGTACGCCGAGTATCTCCTTCGCTCCCATTGACATCACCCCCCCCGATGTCCAGACAGACAAAGCATACCGCCCACCATCCTCTACCCACGTTCCGGTGTGACCTCGAGAAAATTTCGAACTCTCCCATCACAGCCGCCCATCCCCTTCGCCGACTCACTTCCGGGTTCAACATCATTTAACCATTTGTTTCCCTGTTCTTCTGTCATTTCCTGTGACGATCCGCATGCGAGCCTTGCTTCCCCCACAGATGATTTAGGTAACTTTGCCGCATCATGTGATGTCCCTTCCACCCTTGACCCCCTCTTTTCCGCCCATACATGAGATAACTCCACCTGTATCTCTGTTGACCTCCGCAGCCCGAGTCCCCGCCATACCTCCTATAGCCCTCACATACCACCCTCTAGTTTGTATATGAGTCATAGCCATCCTGCTCATCGCACTCCCCCCCGCAGTTGCCACTCGATGTCTTCTGTACACTCACGCTGCCATCATTGTCCCTTCTCCCTCCATTTGTTGTCTTGTAACACTGTTCCGCAGGACCTCCTGTCCCCACCCTATCTCGGTTACGCCGATGGTGCCAGACGTTACTCCCAGAATCTAGCCTCGGTAGGTTGGGCCATTTTCACCCCCTTGCATGCCCTTGTGCTCTAAAACGGGGTCTGCATTGGTACTGCCACCAACAATCAGGCCGAATATGATGCAGTGTGTGGTGTCTTAGCCAATTCCCTCTTTCATCGCATCCTCCATCTGCATGTTCGTTTAGATTCCCTACTTCTCGTGGCCACTATGAGTGTCTTTGAACAGTCTTCCCTCTTTCTTCTCCTCCTTTATCATCTTTCCATGACCTCATTGAGTACATGTTCCTACAATTCACTCATTATGGGATGACATCAATCTCCAAACCCCTAGCCTATGATGATGCATTATTATCCATGGACTGATCCCAAGAAAAGTGACAAGATGGGAAAGGAGGCTCAATGAATATGAATATACGTAGTTCAGGCAGGCAAGGCGAAGCAATGAGCGTTGGTATTGCACAATGCACATTTCAAGCTTGGCTCGGAGGCATGACTACATAGTTTCTGGAGTTAGTGAGGATAGGTTGTATGTACGATATTTGGATAAGATTACTACATAGCATATGAGGTCAAGGAGGCCTAGGTGACTACACAGTGCATAGTTCTAATGATTCTGGGGTGAGATTTTGTATTGAAGCTAAAATGTGCATAGTTCAGGCAGGGTTGGAGGCGAGCTAAAGGTCATTACTGCACAATCCTCGAGGTTAAGGTCAAGGAAAATTTTGAGGATGAAAATTTATCTCAAAGTTTAGAAACCTTGGAGAATGTTACAAGTCCCTAATATGAATATTTTAAATTTTTTGTAAATTTATTTATATTTCTAACGATTTCATATTAGTCTATATCAAATTTTGGCCATTTTTAGGGTAAAATAATTTTATACTATAAAATGTGGGCGAATAATTTTTAGAAAAAAATGGTAATTGGAGAATCTTGTCTTGGAAAAAAACATGCAAAATGAGACCACCTGTGAATATTAGCCCCTAAAATTTTCCATGGTCAAGGTGACGTCTTTGTCACAAATATTACACAATAGAGGAGTGTTTGGGAGGCCAGTGATACACATTGTTTAATTCAAAGAATAAAAGTTGTATCCAAAGGACTATTACTATTCAAGATTGATAATATGCATTGTACAGCTTAGGAGAGGCCCGGTGAAGCTAAGTTCCCCGGTCATGAATTTTTTCGTAAAGTGGCTGTGTGGGACCAATGAGATTGATTTTAGCAATGATGGAATTTGACTATTATCACACACTTAGTATACTTTACAACACAAATAACATATATCATTCAATACATACCACAAAAAAATTCTCCTCCATGAGACATCTTTACAGCCGCTTACGACAAGTGCGACACCGAAGATACAACTTACGACAACCGTGAAAACACTTGTGCGATGGTTGTCAGAACTTTGGAAATGAATGTGGCAGATACTTACATGGTTGTAAAAATTCATTTATGCAATTATGACCTCTTGAAACCACTATAAAAATCTCATACATTCATTGTGACAATCAAAATGAAAAAAGATGACACTTTTTCTATCTTGTGAAAGGGATCACAATACTTTAAGAAAATAAATGAAATGAATTTCAAATATTTTGAAAAACATGAACAAGACGAAGGAAGGCTATGAAATTTATTATAGACTAAATTTTTTTAGGGGGTTGTAGTGACTACAACCACTGATATGAAATATTATCATGACAGTTTGAAACATAGGATGATATACCCTTATAAATAGAGAAGGATTGACATTTACATTTGGCTATGTGTTTGATCTTTATCCTTATCTTGTATTATATTCTTATAGGAATAAGAAAATAGTCTCTCTTTTGAGAATAGAAGAAGGATATTAGAGTGAATTTAATGTTACATTGGAATTAGTGTTGAACTATAACCTTATAGGTGAACTCGAATTTCTACTCAATGTATTAATTATGTTATACTTTGAACATCAAAGTGTAATATATTTTATTGAACATCAAATTTCTCAACCTAATATGTAGTTGAATCTTCATACTAATTTTGAGGTAATTTGCAAAAAGTAATATAATTATTTATTTATCTTGACACATATGCTTATATTGAATATATTTTTGTGAATAATTTTATAGATGCTATATCTTTGGACATGTAGACTATTCTTCGTGGTCATATGGTTGCAGGTATGGGGTAGTGTATAAAATTTATTCCACCTTCTATAAGTAAAGAGAATTTTTTTTATGGGGAACCATTGTAGCAATAGGTTCACCATGAACTTATACCATATATAGGTTTTTCTTTAATACTTAATACTTATCAAGTAGAGTTGATTGAGCCATTGATAGTTTATTAGGTTGATTAGCTAGGGGGACCATAATAGACAACTAGTGTGTATGTTGAAAAAAATATCAAGGAGTTCAATACACAATCTACCTAACCAAGTTCCATCATATCCTCTTAACTTCAATAGATTTATTCACCAAAATTTTATATATAGATGCACTTATAAATCTCTATATAAGTACAGTTAATAAATGATTTTTAGAAGTTCCTTGGATAGTGTGTATATTTGTTAATATACATGAATTTCTTACTTATATCTAAGTGTCATAATGGTGTCTTTACAAACCACTTTTTCATGGAATTTTTATCTCTAGATATATGTATTTCTTGATTCTCTACTAGCTCTCACTCATTGCATATTTTAAGGAGCTTATATTTCACACAAGGGTGCCCTATTTTTTTATTTAGAAGTAAATTAGCTCTATAAACCAAGTCCTTGGTGGATACATTTAAATTCTTTGAAAAGTTTCATTAGAATATAGGTACAATCATTATATCTTCACAACTCCAAGCTTTGAATATAATTTTTATTAACATAAATGAACAAAGATACAGGTAATGGTGTAGATAAATAAAGCAACAATATTACAATGGATGAAGTCATGAATACCTTTTTACATAGATCTTGCACTTGCTATCAATTATAATGTCTTAGCAACCAATTTAAAAATAAAATAATACATATGTAGACAAGCCATGGAAATTGAATACTATTAAATGATATTATTATAAGATAACATAAAAACAATAAATAATTAAGACCATGAATATCCATAATATTTAAAATAGGTTTTGTCTATTTTTATTGAGTCTAACTAAATTCATTAATACTTGCTTAGAATTTTTTTTACCTTTGGAATTACCTTATGAATGAATTGCGAAAAAAATTAACACATTTGATGATAAAAATTGATTATTGCAAGTTATGTGGAATTGGTAAACTTTGATTTTTGAAACTACATGTTAAAATTTAAAGTTTTCCAATAGCATTAGGGTTTTTTTAAATCAAACTATAAATAGTTGAAATTTTAAATTTTCAAATGGAATTAGGGTTCTTTGTGCTCATACTAAATTAATTTACATTGTAGGATTTTCTTTGTGATTCTAATTGATAGCATTTATATCAAATAATATTACAAATGGATAAAACAAATTCTCAAATAAATTGGTAATATTCACATATAACATACTAATCATACATGAGAGGTCATGTGTGGTAATCATTAAACATTGAACCTATAGTGTTTTGGATACAATTGAACATGAAAAGCACTTCATCTAGAACAAATATGGATAAGTTGGTACAATTTACCACAAGTAGAACCATCACATGATTAATTTTGTGCAAATTGCCATAAGTAGAACCATTACATGAATTGTAATGTTACTTGAAAAAAATAGAGTGCACTTAATTGGTATTCCTTTTCCAAAAATAAATGATAAATCTTCACCACTAATCCTTTCCATACATGGGAAAAGAAACATGAAAGAACTATTATAATTGGTATTCCCTTTGAAAAAAAATGATAAATTTTGGGAACTAACCATTCACCGAATTCCGTATTCCCTTTGAAAAATGAATGATAAATTTTCGTAACTTTCTAACCATTCACTAATCCTTTCCATACATGGGAAAAGAAACATGACGTAAGAAAATTATATAGAAAGGAACCTTGCAATAGCATAAGATAACAAACTACTCTTTTAATACTATTATTATATAGCTAATATAATTTTTGCTTATATTTTTTTGGAAATTTTGTCCTAAAATCTTTCTTTTACCAACTAATTAAAATAGAAATCATATTCATATAAAAAAATATTTTATTATAATATAAAAATACATTTTTATTATAATAAATTAAATATTCAATTAACATATGCTTATTCTTAACATTCTTATTATAATAAATTATATATTCAATTAAACATAGGCTTATTCTTAAGGAGTCAAGAACTTGAAATAAACAATACAATAGTATGATTCCACCTAATAGGTAAATAAGTTACATACACTTATATTTGAAAAAAAGATATCCAATAAAAATAAAAAAAGAAGCCACCTAAATAAGAAACTTATATATTTAAATGTTTAATATATAAATGAAATATTATTACAATAACTTAAAGCATAGTATTAAAAGAAATAATATACCCATTTCATTAATAAGACAATGTTATTTTAGTTTTGTTAGGTTTACTAAATAGTTAAATAATATTTTTTTTATTGGGTTAATCATAATAGATAGGTTGTGCATAGATTGAATGAGGTAGCACAGAGTCTAAGGCATAATATATATGAGTATGTTTGGCAATGTTTTTTTCATTTTGATGTATGTATATAAATTTTTTTTTTATATAAATAATTTTATAAGTTAATTTATAACAAGTGTTACAAAATATTATTTCGGATTTTCTTAGTTCAAGAACTTTCTTATTGAATATCAGATTCTTACTTATCCATGAGTATTATAATGGTGTTTATAAAGAAACTCATGTTTATGTAATGTTTAGCTATTCTATTTATTCAATTCCTTGATTCTCTTCAAACTCTCAGAAATTTTATACTTAAGGGCATAAATTTGATATTGATATTTTTCTGCTTTTGATTTAGAAATATCTGACTAAGCCACCAATCAACTATATTTATTGTAATTACATTTAGACTCTCTCAAGAGCTTCATTTAAAGGCATTTATTAACACTTCACAACTCCAAACATTTTAGGTTTGTTTGTTTTTAAGTAAATGAAGTCTTGTACACGTAATGGTATAGAGAAAGAAACAAACAATATTATCATGCATAAATACAGGAAGGTATATATATATATATATATATATATATATATATATCACAATGTAGTGTGAAATTATTTATGCATATTTATACAATCATAGTAAATGAAAAGTAAATCATAATAACGAAACACCATTGAATGTTAAAACATATAGAATTGATATAAAAAACAATAATCAAGAGAAAGTTCATAATTTTTGAAACAAGTTTTTCTATATTCATTAATAATATGTAAATTAATTATAATAATGTATTTAGGGTTTATTAAGTTTTATGTTGTAAATTACATATGATTGATATAAAAAACAATAATAAAGAGAAAGTCCATAAATTTTTAAACAAGTTTTTTTATATTCATTGATATTATGTAAATTAATCATAATAATATATTTAGAGTTAATTAAGTTTTATCTTCTAAATTACATATATATTCACCTCATGCACTAAGTGTAAAGAATGAATTACTAATTTTTTTTTTAATTCAGTACTCATTCAGCCTATAAAAATTGATTATTACAAATAGTTTACATTAGTTATTACAATTACTTTCTATTTTCTATTGATACACATTGACTCTATAAAAATTTATTAACGCAACTTAAGTGAATTTAACAAACCTTGATCTTCCGAATCAGTTTAAATATTTAATGTTTTTCAATGTCCTCGAACTAAATATTAGATTGACTTACATGATTGGGTTTTGATCCTTCCTTGAAATTGATCACATATGTATGAAATGATAATATATAAAATAATAGTATCAAATTGTTGAAAATGTGTGATGAACAAATTGACCATATGTACATATAAGTACAAGGGTATGTACTAGTCTTACATGGGAAGTCATATGTGACAATAATTGCGCATTGACCCTACGATATTTTATTAGCATTGATTCTACAATATTTGGGTACGCTGAAGTATGAGAGGTGCGTGAAGAAATATATAATAAGCTATTCCCAATTACTTAGCATTGACCTTGATTCTACAATATTTGGGTACGATAAAGTATAAGAGGTGCATCATCCAGAAAAATATATATAATACGCTAGTGCAAATTATTTAGCACTGATGTTGGGTACGCTAAATTATAAGTGGTGCGTGATCCAGGAAAAGATATATAATAAGCTAGTGCAAATTACTCAGCATAGATGTTGGGTACGTTGAAGTTTGAAAGGTGCATCATCACGAAGAAATATATATTAAACTACTACCGCTTACGTAGTATTGATACCACAATATTTTGGGTATCCAAGTATAAGAGGTGGGATGCGCATGATGTACAAGGAATATATATTAAGCTAGTGCAAAATACTAGAAGTTATACCAATCACATCACTTGTAAAGTGAAAGGGAAGGAAAGAGAGCACTACCAGAAATATACCCGTCACATCAGTTTGTAAAGTTATTTGAAAAAAATAAAGAGAGAACCACCACAATTGGTCTCCCTCTCATAAATTTTGAGGACTTGCCCTTGTAATATTTGTGAAACGCAAACATGACCAAAAGTTTAATAAGGAGAAGAGATTTAGGAGTTGGTCACAAGAGAACAAATTAGAGTTTCAATAAAGTTATTATATAACCAAGTAAAATTTTGTTCATCTTTTTTTTCAATTTTTTATAATAAAACTTGAAAATTTTTGAAAATGTTAATAACATAAATCTCTTTTTTTTCATTAAATAACCAAAATGTACAGCATATTTAAATGAAAGATTTTGTGAGGCTAGATAAATACATTCTCATTTTCACTCCATTAAACATATGTGTGCTCCTACCGACTCAAGGCATTTAAATAAATAATGGTATGATTTGATAGCTACAGAAGTTACACGCACTTCTATTTGAAAGGGAAGCTATCCAACCATAAAAGGAGAAAAAAGCCACATGAATATTGAGTACATGAATATGCTACCCAATCACAAAATGGTAAAAACCCCACATACTACATGAATATTGTAAAAAAAACAAAATAATAACTTAAATATTTAATAAAAGGACAAATATTTTTGTTTATAAATAAAACTATTTGCTTATTTGTTAAAATGTTTTTTTATTTTTTCCTAATTTCATTTCTTATCATAATTATAATTAATTAATTTAGTTTTTTTTAATTATTTTATTAAGTTTTGTATGCTTGAATTTCTCTTATTCTCGAGTTATCAATTTTATTCAAGTTTTGTATACTTGATTTTTTTTCTTATTCACTTGAGTTACCAATTTTTCATTGTACTAGTTTTATCACTAAAATCATTATACATAATGATGTTGTGATTTATAGTAACTGATTTTAATTTATATTTCATAGTGTATGTTAGGTTAGGAAAATATATGTTCACAATTTGTATGAATTTTTTAAGTGAATCTTAACATAATATAATTTTGATTATATTAAAACTATCTACACTAAGAATTTACTATGGAGTATGACTTTCCCAAAAGTTACTAAGGAGGTAGTTTCTTCATAGAAATGGTGGATGGTTAAACTATGATTTGACTTAAAGATTGGCAAATATGGATTTTTATAGTGTGAAGTTCATGGTAAAACATGACATTGTGATATCTCCTATGAAGTGACTTAAGATTTAAAATTAATATGGTTAAATTCGAATATTTGAATTATAGAATTTATATACTTATTATTAAGTATAGATATTTTCATAATAATATTTTTGGGAATATGTAAAAAATTATTAAGTATGACTAAATCCTTTACCCTCATAGAAATAGTTGAAAAGGTTCGTGAGATGGAAAAAAAAAGAGAGGAAGGTTACTCATTTTTTTCTATTCACTCTCTAATGCAAAAAGTGAAAACAAAGGGTAAGAAAAAATAGTTAGAAAGATTAGTTATATTTAAAAATGGGAGATAAAATGAGAGGAAGATTCCTCATTTGTTTCCATTCACTCTTTGTAAAGGAAAACATGGAAGGAAAGAGTAAGAGCATAAAGTTGTTAGAGGTAAATGCCATTAATCTTGAGATTTTTTTACATATTCGCCATAATATTTGGTAAGTATTTGATTGAGTCTCTTGGTTTTATAAGAAAGTTAAAAATCTATAATGGTAATATAAATGTTGTGAATAGCTAAGGTAGAAATGTAAAATATGTATGCAATTTGTGTTAGAAGTATTATGTCCAAGTTATTTATTATTGAGTATTAATTCAATAAAAAACAAGTAAAATGGTGGGGAACTGTAGTTAATGAGTAACTTAACAAAAGGAATGGTGAGCTTAAATAATCAAGATTTCAAAAGGAATTTTGTTATGTGTGCTTTGAAGCCTCTACGATACTTGTAAAGAAAAAAAAGAAAGATAAAAGCTGCATATAATTTTTTTCTGTAAATAAGTTCTTTAACTAACAATATTTTGAGATCTATCAAATAAGCCTCATTAGGGTTTATGGGATATTATAAAATAGATAGCTATAACCACTAGAATTCCATGATTGTATATGTATATGTGTGTGCATAAAATACAAGAAATACATAAAGAACAGTACAAAAACACAAGAAGTCACCTCAATAAACATGTAAAATTCTACCTTTATCATATTATGTTTTAACAAACAAGAGATAAAGCAATAGGAGAGAAGTGCATGTGACTAAATCTTACAAATTTAATCAGTATTTGTAAGAATAAAAATTATGTTGAAATAACATTGTAAAGAAGGTCAATTATTGCTGACCAAAAAAAGATAGAAGCTGCATATAATTTTGTTCTATAAATAAGTTCTTTAACTAACAATAGTTTGAGATCTATCAAATAAGCCTGATTAGGGTTTCTAGGATATTATAAAATACATAGCTATAACCACTGGAATTCCATGATTGTATACATATATGTGTGTATAAAATGCAAGAAATACATAAATAACAATACAAAAACACACGAAGTCACCTCAATAAACATGTAAAATTCTCCCTTTATCATATTATGTTTTAACAAACAAGAGATAAAGCAACAAGAAAGAAGTGTATGTGAATAAATTTTACAAATTGAACCAATATTTGAAAGACTAAAAATTATGTTGCAATAACATTGTAAAGAAGGTCAACTATTGCTAACCAAAAAAAGATAAAATCGCATATAATTTTGTTCTAAATAAATTGTTTAACTAAGAATAATTTGAGATTTATCAAATAAGCCTCATTAGGGTTTATGGGATATTATATTAGATAGCTATAACCACTAGAATTTATGATTGTATACATATATGTGTGTATAAAATGCAAGAAATATGACAAAGAATAAAGGAAAAAACACACAAAGTCACCTCAATAAAAATGTAAAATTCTTCTCCTTTATCATATTATGCTTCAAGGAATAAGAGATAAAGCAATAAGAAAGAAGTTCATATGAATAAATTTTACAAATTGAACCGGATGAAATGGAATTAAAAAAACAAAAAAATTATTAAAACAAATACAATGACATAGTTAACTAAAAGGTCAAATTCTATAAGTGAAATACTAACACACTAGTACTATAACATCTACCTACCTAACCCTTTCAAATTACACATAAAAAATAATACTTAGAAGTTACTCACAAAGTTAACCCACCTATGAACCTTATACTATTACAAAAAATATAAAGAATAAATGCATATGGAATGGATATTAAAACACCTATGTTACACTCTATGCATTGATATAATATATACACATCATTCACTTACAACTACGCAATGTAAATAGATGAATTTTATAATCCCGAATCATTTGTTTTGGATTTTCGATACGGTACTTAATCATTTACTATCGAGGATTGTTAGGTTAATACGTATGTATACCATGAGGATTATGCATTTAATTTAGACAATGCTAAGATGTGTAACTGCTGTTTTTAACTTGGTTAACCTGTAAGTGTTTATTCTTTAATTAACTACAACATTTAAGTTGGATCCTCAATTAATGTTACAATCACTAGCTGTCCTATTGAGCTGGTGTCTCCTCTGTGAGTGGATCTCATCTCCTCGAGATCAATGGAGCTCATGAATAATGTGGTGGGTTAGGGTAGTTACCAACCCCTCTGTCTACTGCCTCCCACTCATTGTTGTGTCCTACTTATGGCGCTTTGGCTCTGCGAAATTTTCTAGTTTTTGTGGTGATTCACTGGTTCTAATGGCTCAACTCCAATAAATTTTATGTGAATGACTTTCTTTGGAGTTATTCTATGGCTCCATCGGCTATACCATTTGATGCCTCGCACATCCCGTTTTCCTTGGGTGGCAAAATGCTCTGCCAAATCATCTCAACGGCTCCATGCAACTCTCCATTGCCACAACGACTTCCATAATCATGTATGAAGGCAATGTACTAGGTTTATAGTGCTTATGAAATGAGTGTTTTCTTTTTGGCTATTCTTTTGGTTAAGGGTTCTTGGGTTACTATCTTCCAACTCGACCCATTGCTTAACCCATCTATGTTTTTCACTCCAAGATTATATAGGAACTGTTCGATACTTATGGATTATCGTTTAAAGGGACAAGCATCAACATTATTTCTTGCTTCATCAAAATGGTAAGGGTTTTCGAACAATTAATCTCACAATTCCTTTATACTGTATGCACAAATTGTAATAATAGAATTCCCTTCACTTTCTGTGCAACTTCCGGGATTTAGTTTTCACATCTAGATTATCTTTTTTATTTAAATGAAGAGTGAGAGTAAAAAGAGTTTCTCCTCTGGCTCGTTACTACGGTTTATGTATAATTTAGAATTACTCTACTGGTCTGAGTTATTTACTCTCAGCGAGGGTTTATCCATTTTCTCTGTTATGGTTAAGTTCTTTGCCACATTTCTAATGGAATTTAAGTATTCCTTCTGCTATGCTATTTGTTTACTAAACTATATTAGTAAATATTTTTTTTAATCATTCTGGTCAACTTGAATATTTCCAAAATTTCTTCGTAACACAAAGACTTTCTATTTAATTCAGTTTTCTACTCTTAAATATAGCTAATGACTTACTCAGTTTACTACAATGATTATTTTTACTATTCCATTCTCACCATATAGTCTAGCTTGGTATTGATATCCTTTGCTTTTATCTATGAGGTATCACAAAAATCTAAGGAGAAATCTGCTCGGACCGGAAATAGAACATTAGAACAAGTTCTCGCTCTAAACCCATAAAGTCATCGTTGTCTTTAATGGAGAACTCTGATCAAGATATACATGATGTTTGCATAGTTCATGAAATAGGTTAGCATATTCAATGTTTACAACACTTACCAAGTAAATGTTTACTATTCCGTAAATCTTGTTAGTTATCTCTTTACCGTACTCTGTATAATTCTTGTACAAGCTTCTTTATCTGGGTGTTATTCCTTTCTTCTACACGACCATAATAAAGATTACTGTAGTTTCCATAATATTTTACTATTCGATTTTTATAATTTGTTTACAGTTTCCTTTTATGATTATAAATTCTATAAAGATGTTTCGTGCTCTCTCTGGCCTAATTTTTTCACAATTGATAATCCACTTGAAATTTACATTTCCTTGTGTAATATATCTTATAAATTTTATATCCTCATAGCTTCTAGGTTCTGTATTAGAACATAAATAAAGCACTTCTGAAATATCAACATTCTATGTACATGAATGATTTACATAATTATCTGAAACTTCTTTATCAATATTTACACTCTATTCTTCCAAAATATAATAATGCTTATCTATTATATATTTCTGAAATCTCATATTCAAGTCTTATACAATAATACACATTAAAATATAGATAATTATTTCACATTTATTCTCATTTAATAGAAAAATAAGAATTAGATACAGAGCAACTAACATTTAAACTAAGGTGTTGTATGTACCTACTTCAAATTTTTAGGAATTTATCTCAGTAACTTCTTGGTCCACCCAACCTTAAGCAAGGCGATTACATCCTCTGCTCCCCCCTTTCTCCACACCAGGTCTGAGGAAAATTGTAAGAGACAGGAAGTTCGACCTCTGGATTGATAAATCGAGTCAACTTCTTCATTGTAAATTCCTTGAGTTCCACTGGTACTCCTACCAACTCTGGACAACCCAGAATTAGCATACAGTTCTTAGCCCTTTAATTCTTCTACACAGAACCCCATTCCCTCCTAGAATTTTCCTTTAAATCCTTTCTGGGATTGTTAACTATCATAATTGTCTCAACCTCTTCCTGGGTTTCTTGGAATATTTTTACCACACAGTTACTTTCACCTTTTACTTGGAATAAAACTGTCTTTTAATTAAATACTTAAAAATAAAAAGTTATGTGTTAATATCCTTAACAAATGTCTCATTCGTTCTAATTCAGACTATGTCTAAACAAGTAAAAACTAAAAACTAAATCAAGAAGTTACACCTTCCCCCCTTGGACAAGAACACCGTCCTCAGTGATACTCATTTTCCTCAGAACAATTCTGAAAAAGCCTCAAGTATAACTTTTTTGTCTTCCCAAGTGGCTTCCTCTGGCCCAAAATGCTTCCACTCCACCTTAACTTCGAGGATTACTCGCTTCCAGAGCGTTATTTATCTCTGATTTAGGATATGCTGTGGTTCTACCATGAACTTGTCGTCTATTTCTACCTGCAATATTTTGAACTAGTTCAAATCAGAAAATGATTATATGTAAATTATATGTCTTGTTCGACTTACATGTATACCGTGCTAGTGTATGATGTGCTTGGAATTGTGCACATAACGCTTCAATAAAGACACATGAAAGACATTGTGCACTAATATAGGGTTTCGTAAAGCCAAACGATAGGCCACCAGCCCTATCCTATCTAAGACATCAAAAGTTCAATAGTAGCGAGGAGCCAATTTGGCACAAGCATTCCAACACAGAGTTATTTTCTTTGGCTTGATTCTCATGCACGGAAAATTTTAAGGATGGAAGTTTATCTTATATTTTAGAAAACTTGGCAAATATTACTAGTCCCTAATATGTAAATTGTAAACAATTTGATGATATTTTCTTGAAAATATTTAGGTTTATAATGATTTTATATTAGTATAAATAAAATTTTGGCGAATTTTAAGATAAAATAATTTATACTATAAAATTTGGGCGAATCAATTTTCAAAAAAATGGAAATTGGCGAATCTCTTTTTTTTGTAAAAAGCATTGAAAATTAGCCCACCTATGAATATTAGCCCGTAAAATTTTCCCTGTTCTCACGTACACATGGTCCCCTACTACAAATTCCTGAAAATTTCTTTCCCTATATGCATAGACCTTTATTCTGACATGAGTCGCCTTCAGATTCTCTCTAATTTTCTTAACCTCCAGCTCCATCTCTTCCAGCATATTGGGTCCAATCGTCATTCTATTTTCTGGGCTACTCTAGTTTATGGGAGTTCGACACTATCTCCCATACAATGCTTCAAAAGGGCTCATCTTAAGAGAGTATTGATATCCGTTACAGTAGGCAAATTCAACCAAGTGTAGGTACTCGTCCCATTTCGTTGGCTATTACATCACACACATGCGCAACATGTCTTCTAAGACTTTATTCACCCATTATGTTTGCCCATCCGTTTGTGGATGGTAAGAAGTTCTAAATTGTATTTTCTTGCGAAGTTCACTAAATAGTGTCTTCCAAAATGCTAATGTGAATTTCACATCACGATCTGAAATGTCTGCTCGGGGAATACCATGTAATCTAAAAATATCTTTCATAAAAGTATCAGCAATTTGCATTGTCTTATAAGTAGATTGAATAGGAACAAAATGTGCCACTTTACTGAGTCTATCAACTACCACCATAATCGAATTCGTATGCCTTTTGTTTTTTTTGTAGACCCATAATAAAGTGAACGGAAATAACTTCCCACTTCCATCTCGAACCTGTAATGAAAGTTGTGAAGTTGTCTTGCTTATATATTCATCCTTGGATTTGGATCTCGATGGTACCGTGAATCCTACTTATCACTGTCTTCGCTATATATTCATCGTTGATTTGGGTTTGATGGGAGTCAGACCTTAAGTCTATTTTGGGGAACACTGTAGCTCCCTTGACTTGGTCAAATAAATCATCAATGTGTGGCAAGGAGTACTTTTTTTTAATAGTCATCTTGTTGAGTTAACAATAATAAATACACATACACATAGTACTATCCTTCTTCCTTAAAAATGACATCGGTGCTGCCCATGGGGACACACTTGGCTGAATATAACCTTTATCCATAAATTCCTACAATTGCATATTTAACTTTGTTAATTCTCGTACACTCATTCTGTAGGGAGTCTAAGACACAGGTGCTATTCTAGTTATTAACTCAATAGTAAAGTCAATATCTCTTTTTGGAGGGAGCCCTAGAACCTTATTAGGAAAAACATCTTGAAATTGTTGCACAACACGAATATTTTCCAACATATCAGTCTTGTCTTTTGTATTGGGGAACACAACTTGAATTGCGTAAAGCTAGAAACGATTTCTTATACATTTACATAGCTCTGATGCAGTAATGGGTCGTAGCTTCAAAGGCTTTCTAATTACTTGTAGTTGCTATCTTGACCCATCATTAGACTTGAAATGGATAACCTTATTCTTACAGTTCACCAAAGACCAGTGTCTTTCCAGGAAATCCATCCCTAGAAATATATCAGAAGATCCAAATGGTAAAACATTGAGTTCCATAGTTATATGCTAGTCTCCAATTTTTAATTCACAGTCGGATACCTTAGTATGAACCTATGTTCTAGTCCCTATAGCCAGCTAAACTAGCCATGGATTTTAAAATTTATGTTCCTACAATTTACTGTTTTCAACTACACGAGGGTGTATGTAGCTCAAACTCGCACTAGGATCAACTAGAATAGAAACATCTCGAGTTTGAATCCTACCTTCTAATTCTATCATGGTTGGTTGGTAATCGGCTTGTCGATCCTCTAGTGTTGCGTTGATTCTGGGTATGTTTTGAGCTACATACCCCACCATTGATGCTTCTTGCAGATTTTCTACCACCTCACTCTGTCCCCGATGTGGAAAATTCCTAAAATAATGAGCTTCTCCACACCCCCATCATTGTAACAGGGGCTTTTGGGATTGCCCAATATCTGGTCTACTAGAAGCTTCATTAGGTCTTTCTTCCCCTGTCCACATTGTTCTGTATTAATTTTTACTGTTATGTTTCCTGAGTGGATGTCTTGTAGCATTCTTGAAGTTGTTAGTTCTACTATTGTTGTTATTGGAAAAAAATTTCTACCACTTTCGAGTTGGCCAGCTTTTCGTAACTTCTCCCTTCACCTTGGAATACTTATAACACTTTCATTCCTTCCTAATCGCTTCATCCATGGTCTTAGGATTCACGAACTCGGTCGTTTCTCTCATATAAATTGGAAAACTTCTCAAAAAACATTGCACCATGGATTTTTCATCTCGCAGGTAATCTACATATCTTAATAGAGAAGTGAAATTTGTAATAAATTCGTCCATAGTCATTTCATCTAGTTTCAAATCATGAAACTCTGTGGACTTCTTATCAAAAAATATTTCATTTAAATACTTGTCTTTAAAGTACTAGTGAAACTCATGCCACGTTATGTTTTGGTCTTCTACACCTCTTACATTATTTACTTCCTCCCCCCACAACATTGCTTTCTCTTTCTGCTGCTAAATGGCTAGGCAAGCTCTAAGCTTGTTCTGATACTCATACACATGAAAGTATTTATTCATATTTATAATCCATGATTCTTCCATTTCCTCCACCTCTACATCAAAGGTAGGAGGCCTGATATTCCGAAATTCTCCCTGTAACTCCACTTTATGCTTTTTCAACTCTTTCTCTTCCATAATATTTCCAGATTCTGCCTCATTATAGGTTTGAATTTTATGGCTTTTAGGAATTCGACTGTCTTCCACATGATCATGTATTCCTTGGTGCTGATCCCTATTTTCTTGATTATTTCTCTCAGGGCTTGGTTTTCCACTGGGAGGATTTTGTCTATCTGATAGAATCTTAAATATCCTCCCTTGTTCTATCATCAATCTTTCATTGTCGCTGCAAACTTCAAGCATTTCTATTTGTAGTTGTTGAATAGTATCCAACAATCTATTTGTCTGTCGTTGCTATTCTTCTAGCATTCTGCTTGTCTGCTGATGTTGGTCCACACTTAGCTTCACCCACATCTTGGGACTGACTTCAGGATTGGTTACAGGATGAGTCTCTCCCATGTTTTTTGACTTGATCCTCTTCTCATGATAATTTATAGGAATCTGGTTCCTATACTTATCATAATATCAAATCATTAATTTCATAAAATTCCCAACAAAACAATAATTATGGTTTTGGCCCTGCTTGGCCCGATTTTTTAACTTATGCTCTGATACCAATTATAACATCTTCTTAACCCTTTCAACTTACATATAAAAAAATTAATTTAAAAGTTAATTGCATAGTTAACCCAGCTATTAACCTTAAATACTATTACAAAAGATATAAATAATAAATGCATATGGAAAAAATATTAAAACACCTATATTACACCACATTCCTTTACATATATGTATTAATATAATATATACATGGCATTCTCTTACAAATACATAATGTACAAACATAAATTTTATAATCATGAAACATATGTTTTGGATTTTTGATATGGTACTTAATCACTTACTCCCAAGTACTGTTAGGTCAATACGCATGTATGCCCTCAGGATTCTATATTTAATTTAGACAACACTAAGATGTGTATATGTATTTTTTACCTTGTTTAACCTATAAGTGTTTATACTTTAATTAAATATGTGAGTCACGCATTTCCTCTAGCATTTAAGTTGAATCCTTAATTAATGTTATGATCACCAGTTGTCCTATTGAGCTAGCATCTCCTCCATCATTGGATCTCGTCTCCTTGAGATCAACGGAGCTCATGACTGATGGGGTGGGTTAGGGTAACTACCCACCCCTCCGTCTACCACCTCTGGCTCATTGTTGCATCCCACTGATGGCGCTTTGGCTTTGCAACATTTTCTGGTTTCTACAATGATTCACTTGTTCTAATGGCTCGAGTCTAATAGATTTTATGTGAATGAATTTCTCTGGAGTTATTCTATGGCTCCACTGGCTTTATCATTCGATTGCATGCCTCGCACATCTTGATTTACTTTGGTGGCTAAATTCTCTGCTAAATCATCTATGTGGCTTCATGCATCTCTCCATTGCCACAAAAACTTCCACAGTCATGTATTAATGTAATGTACCAAGTTTACAGTGCTTACTAAATGAGTGTTTTCTCTCTGGATATTCTTTTGGTTAAGGCTCTTGGGTTAATATCTTCCAAATTGACCCATTGCTTAACCCATGTATGTTGTTCACTGCAAGGTTATATAGGAAATGTTCGATGCTTGTGCATTATTCTTTAAAGGGACGAGCATCAACCTTCTTTCTTGCTTCACCCAAATGGTAAGGGTTTTCGACTAATTAATCTCAAAATTCCTTTATACTATATGCACAAATTGTAATATTCAACCTCCCTTCACTTGCCTTGCAAAGGAGGTCTCATCCTTGCAGAGTTCATATTTAGTTTTCACATCTAGATTATATGTTTTATTTAAATGAAGAGTGAGATTCAAAAGAGTTTTTGGCACACAAATTTCGATACAAATATTTTTAGGTGCATGGTGGCTATTCCCATGTTATTTTAGCTTTTATTATGGAACTGACACTATTTAATGATACATTTTAAGTGGATTAGTTTTTTATGTATGCAAAATGATACAAATATAATGTTTTAATACTATAAAGAAGATATATATTCAAGTGTTTGCAGATGTACGTAGAAGTTGTCCAAGTTGTCTACAACTTTAACCATTTTTTTAGGGTCATGTTTCATTAAGAGATTTTCTTGGTGCCTTGGCATTTTATGTAACACACTCGGAAGTGCAAGTGGACCCTGAGACATCCAATCAAGATCTTGGTATGCCATGTATTTGTCTTTGTCCTCCTCCTATTCTTTGTCATAATACCATAACCCTTTTTCATATTAATTGTCACCAAACCAGTGGAAGGTTACACTTGAGAGTAGTGGGTTATCTCCTTCACAAGCACTGAAAATTGGTGGCTCCTTTGCATTCTCCACATAATATACTAACTCTTCGAGTTTGGAAATAACCATATCTTCCAAGGAGGAGACCACTACTACTATATAGGTGCTCTTTTTCTTCTTTGGAGAATATGGAAGATGAGATACTCCCAGGATCAATCCAAATTCTTTGGAAAACTCACAGGATATGGTATAGATAGCCCAGCTATGATCGTATTAAATTTTAAAACTTCGCGTGATTTGTGTTTTATAAGTGTCACCAACTTCAAGAGCATGCATAGGGGAGGTGGAGTGTATGTTGCTTCACTTCTCAAAAGATGTAATGTTTGGCTTAGAGCTTTTGTAAGCCATAAATATATAGTTTCCCTACTTTTAGCGTTATAAATTTTGACGGTGTTGGACCAAAAAACATTCAGGGGATCTCCTTGATATTAATTCCAAATTATACCTCACACCGTTTGGAGTAGGAGTCCCATCCATAACAAAGGCCCAATTCCATTATTATTAAATATATGCCTTACATCTTGTTGTCATTAATAGAGAGTGATTGCAAGGGGGTGTGATTGGTGAGTGTCTGATTGCAAGTGTGTCAAGGTACTTCGACTACAAAGAGGGACAAAAATAAAAGTGAGCCTCTAAGAGATAAGTAATAGTGCCACCAAGGAAGAGACACATGTGAAATGAAATATTCCGCTTAACATTCATCAAAATATTCCACAAGGAATGCGAAGATCTTTACACATAATAGTTTAAGAGATATTTGTTTAATATCTTGTAGAATAGTCCACTAAGATGCGACAACAATTATGGACTGAGGTATTTTATAAATATTGTTGTAACATCTTATGGAATAGTCCACAAGGATGGGACAACAATTATAACACATTGTCAACACGATAAGCACTAAAATAACCAAAATAGTTCAAGTATCTTAGTACATGTGAAAGAAAACATGAAATACAAACATCCGCAAAATAATATTACAAAAATTCATAAGTCATGCATGAAGAAAATGTTTCCCTTGATAGGCTTTTGATATTAAGTAAAATTTGCAAGATAAAAATGTACAATGAACATTAGTAGCTCCAATAGTGGAGTGTTAGAGCCACTCCTTGCAACAAAAAATGACTAGATTTTCTCTTTATCACTTCGCTGGTGGAGACAAGGTGAAAATTCCTTTTCTCATACAATGAGGGAGTATATATTACCAAAGGTGAATCTTTGACTACCCTCATGATTGTTTGATGTCCCATGAATTTTCAGCTTACATGACTCTTTACATTCATGTGTGTCCTTTGGACTTCCACTTTACAGTATGTTTTGAATACAATATACATGATGTACAATAATGATGTGTCGTATGACCACTCATTACACGACATGACATGACACTACTGGCATGGAATAATTTATAACATGGAAATATCAATCCACTCCTACTGCTGATAGTGGAGCGTCTTCATAAAATATCTCTCCTTGACTCCTTCATAGGCCTTGGGAATAGGGAGTCTTCAATGATCTCAAGTATTTGATAGTATTCACTAACTATTTTCCTTTCTCTTTCTATCGATCAATCATATTATGAGTCAGTTGCAAGAGTGTCTTTGAACAGTCTTCCCTCTTTCTTCTCCTCCTTTATCATCTTTCCATGACCTCATTGAGTACATGTTCCTACAATTCACTCATTATGGGATGACATCAATCTCCAAACCCCTAGCCTATGATGATGCATTATTATCCATGGACTGATCCCAAGAAAAGTGACAAGATGGGAAAGGAGGCTCAATGAATATGAATATACGTAGTTCAGGCAGGCAAGGCGAAGCAATGAGCGTTGGTATTGCACAATGCACATTTCAAGCTTGGCTCGGAGGCATGACTACATAGTTTCTGGAGTTAGTGAGGATAGGTTGTATGTACGATATTTGGATAAGATTACTACATAGCATATGAGGTCAAGGAGGCCTAGGTGACTACACAGTGCATAGTTCTAATGATTCTGGGGTGAGATTTTGTATTGAAGCTAAAATGTGCATAGTTCAGGCAGGGTTGGAGGCGAGCTAAAGGTCATTACTGCACAATCCTCGAGGTTAAGGTCAAGGAAAATTTTGAGGATGAAAATTTATCTCAAAGTTTAGAAACCTTGGAGAATGTTACAAGTCCCTAATATGAATATTTTAAATTTTTTGTAAATTTATTTATATTTCTAACGATTTCATATTAGTCTATATCAAATTTTGGCCATTTTTAGGGTAAAATAATTTTATACTATAAAATGTGGGCGAATAATTTTTAGAAAAAAATGGTAATTGGAGAATCTTGTCTTGGAAAAAAACATGCAAAATGAGACCACCTGTGAATATTAGCCCCTAAAATTTTCCATGGTCAAGGTGACGTCTTTGTCACAAATATTACACAATAGAGGAGTGTTTGGGAGGCCAGTGATACACATTGTTTAATTCAAAGAATAAAAGTTGTATCCAAAGGACTATTACTATTCAAGATTGATAATATGCATTGTACAGCTTAGGAGAGGCCCGGTGAAGCTAAGTTCCCCGGTCATGAATTTTTTCGTAAAGTGGCTGTGTGGGACCAATGAGATTGATTTTAGCAATGATGGAATTTGACTATTATCACACACTTAGTATACTTTACAACACAAATAACATATATCATTCAATACATACCACAAAAAAATTCTCCTCCATGAGACATCTTTACAGCCGCTTACGACAAGTGCGACACCGAAGATACAACTTACGACAACCGTGAAAACACTTGTGCGATGGTTGTCAGAACTTTGGAAATGAATGTGGCAGATACTTACATGGTTGTAAAAATTCATTTATGCAATTATGACCTCTTGAAACCACTATAAAAATCTCATACATTCATTGTGACAATCAAAATGAAAAAAGATGACACTTTTTCTATCTTGTGAAAGGGATCACAATACTTTAAGAAAATAAATGAAATGAATTTCAAATATTTTGAAAAACATGAACAAGACGAAGGAAGGCTATGAAATTTATTATAGACTAAATTTTTTTAGGGGGTTGTAGTGACTACAACCACTGATATGAAATATTATCATGACAGTTTGAAACATAGGATGATATACCCTTATAAATAGAGAAGGATTGACATTTACATTTGGCTATGTGTTTGATCTTTATCCTTATCTTGTATTATATTCTTATAGGAATAAGAAAATAGTCTCTCTTTTGAGAATAGAAGAAGGATATTAGAGTGAATTTAATGTTACATTGGAATTAGTGTTGAACTATAACCTTATAGGTGAACTCGAATTTCTACTCAATGTATTAATTATGTTATACTTTGAACATCAAAGTGTAATATATTTTATTGAACATCAAATTTCTCAACCTAATATGTAGTTGAATCTTCATACTAATTTTGAGGTAATTTGCAAAAAGTAATATAATTATTTATTTATCTTGACACATATGCTTATATTGAATATATTTTTGTGAATAATTTTATAGATGCTATATCTTTGGACATGTAGACTATTCTTCGTGGTCATATGGTTGCAGGTATGGGGTAGTGTATAAAATTTATTCCACCTTCTATAAGTAAAGAGAATTTTTTTTATGGGGAACCATTGTAGCAATAGGTTCACCATGAACTTATACCATATATAGGTTTTTCTTTAATACTTAATACTTATCAAGTAGAGTTGATTGAGCCATTGATAGTTTATTAGGTTGATTAGCTAGGGGGACCATAATAGACAACTAGTGTGTATGTTGAAAAAAATATCAAGGAGTTCAATACACAATCTACCTAACCAAGTTCCATCATATCCTCTTAACTTCAATAGATTTATTCACCAAAATTTTATATATAGATGCACTTATAAATCTCTATATAAGTACAGTTAATAAATGATTTTTAGAAGTTCCTTGGATAGTGTGTATATTTGTTAATATACATGAATTTCTTACTTATATCTAAGTGTCATAATGGTGTCTTTACAAACCACTTTTTCATGGAATTTTTATCTCTAGATATATGTATTTCTTGATTCTCTACTAGCTCTCACTCATTGCATATTTTAAGGAGCTTATATTTCACACAAGGGTGCCCTATTTTTTTATTTAGAAGTAAATTAGCTCTATAAACCAAGTCCTTGGTGGATACATTTAAATTCTTTGAAAAGTTTCATTAGAATATAGGTACAATCATTATATCTTCACAACTCCAAGCTTTGAATATAATTTTTATTAACATAAATGAACAAAGATACAGGTAATGGTGTAGATAAATAAAGCAACAATATTACAATGGATGAAGTCATGAATACCTTTTTACATAGATCTTGCACTTGCTATCAATTATAATGTCTTAGCAACCAATTTAAAAATAAAATAATACATATGTAGACAAGCCATGGAAATTGAATACTATTAAATGATATTATTATAAGATAACATAAAAACAATAAATAATTAAGACCATGAATATCCATAATATTTAAAATAGGTTTTGTCTATTTTTATTGAGTCTAACTAAATTCATTAATACTTGCTTAGAATTTTTTTTACCTTTGGAATTACCTTATGAATGAATTGCGAAAAAAATTAACACATTTGATGATAAAAATTGATTATTGCAAGTTATGTGGAATTGGTAAACTTTGATTTTTGAAACTACATGTTAAAATTTAAAGTTTTCCAATAGCATTAGGGTTTTTTTAAATCAAACTATAAATAGTTGAAATTTTAAATTTTCAAATGGAATTAGGGTTCTTTGTGCTCATACTAAATTAATTTACATTGTAGGATTTTCTTTGTGATTCTAATTGATAGCATTTATATCAAATAATATTACAAATGGATAAAACAAATTCTCAAATAAATTGGTAATATTCACATATAACATACTAATCATACATGAGAGGTCATGTGTGGTAATCATTAAACATTGAACCTATAGTGTTTTGGATACAATTGAACATGAAAAGCACTTCATCTAGAACAAATATGGATAAGTTGGTACAATTTACCACAAGTAGAACCATCACATGATTAATTTTGTGCAAATTGCCATAAGTAGAACCATTACATGAATTGTAATGTTACTTGAAAAAAATAGAGTGCACTTAATTGGTATTCCTTTTCCAAAAATAAATGATAAATCTTCACCACTAATCCTTTCCATACATGGGAAAAGAAACATGAAAGAACTATTATAATTGGTATTCCCTTTGAAAAAAAATGATAAATTTGGGAACTAACCATTCACCGACCCGTATTCCCTTTGAAAAAAAAATGATAAATTTTCAGAACTAACCATTCACTAATCCTTTCCATACATGGGAAAAGAAACATGACGTAAGAAAATTATATAGAAAGGAACCTTGCAATAGCATAAGATAACAAACTACTCTTTTAATACTATTATTATATAGCTAATATAATTTTTGCTTATATTTTTTTGGAAATTTTGTCCTAAAATCTTTCTTTTACCAACTAATTAAAATAGAAATCATATTCATATAAAAAAATATTTTATTATAATATAAAAATACATTTTTATTATAATAAATTAAATATTCAATTAACATATGCTTATTCTTAACATTCTTATTATAATAAATTATATATTCAATTAAACATAGGCTTATTCTTAAGGAGTCAAGAACTTGAAATAAACAATACAATAGTATGATTCCACCTAATAGGTAAATAAGTTACATACACTTATATTTGAAAAAAAGATATCCAATAAAAATAAAAAAAGAAGCCACCTAAATAAGAAACTTATATATTTAAATGTTTAATATATAAATGAAATATTATTACAATAACTTAAAGCATAGTATTAAAAGAAATAATATACCCATTTCATTAATAAGACAATGTTATTTTAGTTTTGTTAGGTTTACTAAATAGTTAAATAATATTTTTTTTATTGGGTTAATCATAATAGATAGGTTGTGCATAGATTGAATGAGGTAGCACAGAGTCTAAGGCATAATATATATGAGTATGTTTGGCAATGTTTTTTTCATTTTGATGTATGTATATAAATTTTTTTTTTATATAAATAATTTTATAAGTTAATTTATAACAAGTGTTACAAAATATTATTTCGGATTTTCTTAGTTCAAGAACTTTCTTATTGAATATCAGATTCTTACTTATCCATGAGTATTATAATGGTGTTTATAAAGAAACTCATGTTTATGTAATGTTTAGCTATTCTATTTATTCAATTCCTTGATTCTCTTCAAACTCTCAGAAATTTTATACTTAAGGGCATAAATTTGATATTGATATTTTTCTGCTTTTGATTTAGAAATATCTGACTAAGCCACCAATCAACTATATTTATTGTAATTACATTTAGACTCTCTCAAGAGCTTCATTTAAAGGCATTTATTAACACTTCACAACTCCAAACATTTTAGGTTTGTTTGTTTTTAAGTAAATGAAGTCTTGTACACGTAATGGTATAGAGAAAGAAACAAACAATATTATCATGCATAAATACAGGAAGGTATATATATATATATATATATATATATATATATATCACAATGTAGTGTGAAATTATTTATGCATATTTATACAATCATAGTAAATGAAAAGTAAATCATAATAACGAAACACCATTGAATGTTAAAACATATAGAATTGATATAAAAAACAATAATCAAGAGAAAGTTCATAATTTTTGAAACAAGTTTTTCTATATTCATTAATAATATGTAAATTAATTATAATAATGTATTTAGGGTTTATTAAGTTTTATGTTGTAAATTACATATGATTGATATAAAAAACAATAATAAAGAGAAAGTCCATAAATTTTTAAACAAGTTTTTTTATATTCATTGATATTATGTAAATTAATCATAATAATATATTTAGAGTTAATTAAGTTTTATCTTCTAAATTACATATATATTCACCTCATGCACTAAGTGTAAAGAATGAATTACTAATTTTTTTTTTAATTCAGTACTCATTCAGCCTATAAAAATTGATTATTACAAATAGTTTACATTAGTTATTACAATTACTTTCTATTTTCTATTGATACACATTGACTCTATAAAAATTTATTAACGCAACTTAAGTGAATTTAACAAACCTTGATCTTCCGAATCAGTTTAAATATTTAATGTTTTTCAATGTCCTCGAACTAAATATTAGATTGACTTACATGATTGGGTTTTGATCCTTCCTTGAAATTGATCACATATGTATGAAATGATAATATATAAAATAATAGTATCAAATTGTTGAAAATGTGTGATGAACAAATTGACCATATGTACATATAAGTACAAGGGTATGTACTAGTCTTACATGGGAAGTCATATGTGACAATAATTGCGCATTGACCCTACGATATTTTATTAGCATTGATTCTACAATATTTGGGTACGCTGAAGTATGAGAGGTGCGTGAAGAAATATATAATAAGCTATTCCCAATTACTTAGCATTGACCTTGATTCTACAATATTTGGGTACGATAAAGTATAAGAGGTGCATCATCCAGAAAAATATATATAATACGCTAGTGCAAATTATTTAGCACTGATGTTGGGTACGCTAAATTATAAGTGGTGCGTGATCCAGGAAAAGATATATAATAAGCTAGTGCAAATTACTCAGCATAGATGTTGGGTACGTTGAAGTTTGAAAGGTGCATCATCACGAAGAAATATATATTAAACTACTACCGCTTACGTAGTATTGATACCACAATATTTTGGGTATCCAAGTATAAGAGGTGGGATGCGCATGATGTACAAGGAATATATATTAAGCTAGTGCAAAATACTAGAAGTTATACCAATCACATCACTTGTAAAGTGAAAGGGAAGGAAAGAGAGCACTACCAGAAATATACCCGTCACATCAGTTTGTAAAGTTATTTGAAAAAAATAAAGAGAGAACCACCACAATTGGTCTCCCTCTCATAAATTTTGAGGACTTGCCCTTGTAATATTTGTGAAACGCAAACATGACCAAAAGTTTAATAAGGAGAAGAGATTTAGGAGTTGGTCACAAGAGAACAAATTAGAGTTTCAATAAAGTTATTATATAACCAAGTAAAATTTTGTTCATCTTTTTTTTCAATTTTTTATAATAAAACTTGAAAATTTTTGAAAATGTTAATAACATAAATCTCTTTTTTTTCATTAAATAACCAAAATGTACAGCATATTTAAATGAAAGATTTTGTGAGGCTAGATAAATACATTCTCATTTTCACTCCATTAAACATATGTGTGCTCCTACCGACTCAAGGCATTTAAATAAATAATGGTATGATTTGATAGCTACAGAAGTTACACGCACTTCTATTTGAAAGGGAAGCTATCCAACCATAAAAGGAGAAAAAAGCCACATGAATATTGAGTACATGAATATGCTACCCAATCACAAAATGGTAAAAACCCCACATACTACATGAATATTGTAAAAAAAACAAAATAATAACTTAAATATTTAATAAAAGGACAAATATTTTTGTTTATAAATAAAACTATTTGCTTATTTGTTAAAATGTTTTTTTATTTTTTCCTAATTTCATTTCTTATCATAATTATAATTAATTAATTTAGTTTTTTTTAATTATTTTATTAAGTTTTGTATGCTTGAATTTCTCTTATTCTCGAGTTATCAATTTTATTCAAGTTTTGTATACTTGATTTTTTTTCTTATTCACTTGAGTTACCAATTTTTCATTGTACTAGTTTTATCACTAAAATCATTATACATAATGATGTTGTGATTTATAGTAACTGATTTTAATTTATATTTCATAGTGTATGTTAGGTTAGGAAAATATATGTTCACAATTTGTATGAATTTTTTAAGTGAATCTTAACATAATATAATTTTGATTATATTAAAACTATCTACACTAAGAATTTACTATGGAGTATGACTTTCCCAAAAGTTACTAAGGAGGTAGTTTCTTCATAGAAATGGTGGATGGTTAAACTATGATTTGACTTAAAGATTGGCAAATATGGATTTTTATAGTGTGAAGTTCATGGTAAAACATGACATTGTGATATCTCCTATGAAGTGACTTAAGATTTAAAATTAATATGGTTAAATTCGAATATTTGAATTATAGAATTTATATACTTATTATTAAGTATAGATATTTTCATAATAATATTTTTGGGAATATGTAAAAAATTATTAAGTATGACTAAATCCTTTACCCTCATAGAAATAGTTGAAAAGGTTCGTGAGATGGAAAAAAAAAGAGAGGAAGGTTACTCATTTTTTTCTATTCACTCTCTAATGCAAAAAGTGAAAACAAAGGGTAAGAAAAAATAGTTAGAAAGATTAGTTATATTTAAAAATGGGAGATAAAATGAGAGGAAGATTCCTCATTTGTTTCCATTCACTCTTTGTAAAGGAAAACATGGAAGGAAAGAGTAAGAGCATAAAGTTGTTAGAGGTAAATGCCATTAATCTTGAGATTTTTTTACATATTCGCCATAATATTTGGTAAGTATTTGATTGAGTCTCTTGGTTTTATAAGAAAGTTAAAAATCTATAATGGTAATATAAATGTTGTGAATAGCTAAGGTAGAAATGTAAAATATGTATGCAATTTGTGTTAGAAGTATTATGTCCAAGTTATTTATTATTGAGTATTAATTCAATAAAAAACAAGTAAAATGGTGGGGAACTGTAGTTAATGAGTAACTTAACAAAAGGAATGGTGAGCTTAAATAATCAAGATTTCAAAAGGAATTTTGTTATGTGTGCTTTGAAGCCTCTACGATACTTGTAAAGAAAAAAAAGAAAGATAAAAGCTGCATATAATTTTTTTCTGTAAATAAGTTCTTTAACTAACAATATTTTGAGATCTATCAAATAAGCCTCATTAGGGTTTATGGGATATTATAAAATAGATAGCTATAACCACTAGAATTCCATGATTGTATATGTATATGTGTGTGCATAAAATACAAGAAATACATAAAGAACAGTACAAAAACACAAGAAGTCACCTCAATAAACATGTAAAATTCTACCTTTATCATATTATGTTTTAACAAACAAGAGATAAAGCAATAGGAGAGAAGTGCATGTGACTAAATCTTACAAATTTAATCAGTATTTGTAAGAATAAAAATTATGTTGAAATAACATTGTAAAGAAGGTCAATTATTGCTGACCAAAAAAAGATAGAAGCTGCATATAATTTTGTTCTATAAATAAGTTCTTTAACTAACAATAGTTTGAGATCTATCAAATAAGCCTGATTAGGGTTTCTAGGATATTATAAAATACATAGCTATAACCACTGGAATTCCATGATTGTATACATATATGTGTGTATAAAATGCAAGAAATACATAAATAACAATACAAAAACACACGAAGTCACCTCAATAAACATGTAAAATTCTCCCTTTATCATATTATGTTTTAACAAACAAGAGATAAAGCAACAAGAAAGAAGTGTATGTGAATAAATTTTACAAATTGAACCAATATTTGAAAGACTAAAAATTATGTTGCAATAACATTGTAAAGAAGGTCAACTATTGCTAACCAAAAAAATTTAAGAAAAATTATTGAAATAAATACATTGACATAATTATAACTAAAAAAGTCAAATTCTAGAAGTGAAAAACTAACAGACTCCTAACAAAAAATCTTAATATAATCGGATGAAATGGAATTAAAAAAACAAAAAAATTATTAAAACAAATACAATGACATAGTTAACTAAAAGGTCAAATTCTATAAGTGAAATACTAACACACTAGTACTATAACATCTACCTACCTAACCCTTTCAAATTACACATAAAAAATAATACTTAGAAGTTACTCACAAAGTTAACCCACCTATGAACCTTATACTATTACAAAAAATATAAAGAATAAATGCATATGGAATGGATATTAAAACACCTATGTTACACTCTATGCATTGATATAATATATACACATCATTCACTTACAACTACGCAATGTAAATAGATGAATTTTATAATCCCGAATCATTTGTTTTGGATTTTCGATACGGTACTTAATCATTTACTATCGAGGATTGTTAGGTTAATACGTATGTATACCATGAGGATTATGCATTTAATTTAGACAATGCTAAGATGTGTAACTGCTGTTTTTAACTTGGTTAACCTGTAAGTGTTTATTCTTTAATTAACTACAACATTTAAGTTGGATCCTCAATTAATGTTACAATCACTAGCTGTCCTATTGAGCTGGTGTCTCCTCTGTGAGTGGATCTCATCTCCTCGAGATCAATGGAGCTCATGAATAATGTGGTGGGTTAGGGTAGTTACCAACCCCTCTGTCTACTGCCTCCCACTCATTGTTGTGTCCTACTTATGGCGCTTTGGCTCTGCGAAATTTTCTAGTTTTTGTGGTGATTCACTGGTTCTAATGGCTCAACTCCAATAAATTTTATGTGAATGACTTTCTTTGGAGTTATTCTATGGCTCCATCGGCTATACCATTTGATGCCTCGCACATCCCGTTTTCCTTGGGTGGCAAAATGCTCTGCCAAATCATCTCAACGGCTCCATGCAACTCTCCATTGCCACAACGACTTCCATAATCATGTATGAAGGCAATGTACTAGGTTTATAGTGCTTATGAAATGAGTGTTTTCTTTTTGGCTATTCTTTTGGTTAAGGGTTCTTGGGTTACTATCTTCCAACTCGACCCATTGCTTAACCCATCTATGTTTTTCACTCCAAGATTATATAGGAACTGTTCGATACTTATGGATTATCGTTTAAAGGGACAAGCATCAACATTATTTCTTGCTTCATCAAAATGGTAAGGGTTTTCGAACAATTAATCTCACAATTCCTTTATACTGTATGCACAAATTGTAATAATAGAATTCCCTTCACTTTCTGTGCAACTTCCGGGATTTAGTTTTCACATCTAGATTATCTTTTTTATTTAAATGAAGAGTGAGAGTAAAAAGAGTTTCTCCTCTGGCTCGTTACTACGGTTTATGTATAATTTAGAATTACTCTACTGGTCTGAGTTATTTACTCTCAGCGAGGGTTTATCCATTTTCTCTGTTATGGTTAAGTTCTTTGCCACATTTCTAATGGAATTTAAGTATTCCTTCTGCTATGCTATTTGTTTACTAAACTATATTAGTAAATATTTTTTTTAATCATTCTGGTCAACTTGAATATTTCCAAAATTTCTTCGTAACACAAAGACTTTCTATTTAATTCAGTTTTCTACTCTTAAATATAGCTAATGACTTACTCAGTTTACTACAATGATTATTTTTACTATTCCATTCTCACCATATAGTCTAGCTTGGTATTGATATCCTTTGCTTTTATCTATGAGGTATCACAAAAATCTAAGGAGAAATCTGCTCGGACCGGAAATAGAACATTAGAACAAGTTCTCGCTCTAAACCCATAAAGTCATCGTTGTCTTTAATGGAGAACTCTGATCAAGATATACATGATGTTTGCATAGTTCATGAAATAGGTTAGCATATTCAATGTTTACAACACTTACCAAGTAAATGTTTACTATTCCGTAAATCTTGTTAGTTATCTCTTTACCGTACTCTGTATAATTCTTGTACAAGCTTCTTTATCTGGGTGTTATTCCTTTCTTCTACACGACCATAATAAAGATTACTGTAGTTTCCATAATATTTTACTATTCGATTTTTATAATTTGTTTACAGTTTCCTTTTATGATTATAAATTCTATAAAGATGTTTCGTGCTCTCTCTGGCCTAATTTTTTCACAATTGATAATCCACTTGAAATTTACATTTCCTTGTGTAATATATCTTATAAATTTTATATCCTCATAGCTTCTAGGTTCTGTATTAGAACATAAATAAAGCACTTCTGAAATATCAACATTCTATGTACATGAATGATTTACATAATTATCTGAAACTTCTTTATCAATATTTACACTCTATTCTTCCAAAATATAATAATGCTTATCTATTATATATTTCTGAAATCTCATATTCAAGTCTTATACAATAATACACATTAAAATATAGATAATTATTTCACATTTATTCTCATTTAATAGAAAAATAAGAATTAGATACAGAGCAACTAACATTTAAACTAAGGTGTTGTATGTACCTACTTCAAATTTTTAGGAATTTATCTCAGTAACTTCTTGGTCCACCCAACCTTAAGCAAGGCGATTACATCCTCTGCTCCCCCCTTTCTCCACACCAGGTCTGAGGAAAATTGTAAGAGACAGGAAGTTCGACCTCTGGATTGATAAATCGAGTCAACTTCTTCATTGTAAATTCCTTGAGTTCCACTGGTACTCCTACCAACTCTGGACAACCCAGAATTAGCATACAGTTCTTAGCCCTTTAATTCTTCTACACAGAACCCCATTCCCTCCTAGAATTTTCCTTTAAATCCTTTCTGGGATTGTTAACTATCATAATTGTCTCAACCTCTTCCTGGGTTTCTTGGAATATTTTTACCACACAGTTACTTTCACCTTTTACTTGGAATAAAACTGTCTTTTAATTAAATACTTAAAAATAAAAAGTTATGTGTTAATATCCTTAACAAATGTCTCATTCGTTCTAATTCAGACTATGTCTAAACAAGTAAAAACTAAAAACTAAATCAAGAAGTTACACCTTCCCCCCTTGGACAAGAACACCGTCCTCAGTGATACTCATTTTCCTCAGAACAATTCTGAAAAAGCCTCAAGTATAACTTTTTTGTCTTCCCAAGTGGCTTCCTCTGGCCCAAAATGCTTCCACTCCACCTTAACTTCGAGGATTACTCGCTTCCAGAGCGTTATTTATCTCTGATTTAGGATATGCTGTGGTTCTACCATGAACTTGTCGTCTATTTCTACCTGCAATATTTTGAACTAGTTCAAATCAGAAAATGATTATATGTAAATTATATGTCTTGTTCGACTTACATGTATACCGTGCTAGTGTATGATGTGCTTGGAATTGTGCACATAACGCTTCAATAAAGACACATGAAAGACATTGTGCACTAATATAGGGTTTCGTAAAGCCAAACGATAGGCCACCAGCCCTATCCTATCTAAGACATCAAAAGTTCAATAGTAGCGAGGAGCCAATTTGGCACAAGCATTCCAACACAGAGTTATTTTCTTTGGCTTGATTCTCATGCACGGAAAATTTTAAGGATGGAAGTTTATCTTATATTTTAGAAAACTTGGCAAATATTACTAGTCCCTAATATGTAAATTGTAAACAATTTGATGATATTTTCTTGAAAATATTTAGGTTTATAATGATTTTATATTAGTATAAATAAAATTTTGGCGAATTTTAAGATAAAATAATTTATACTATAAAATTTGGGCGAATCAATTTTCAAAAAAATGGAAATTGGCGAATCTCTTTTTTTTGTAAAAAGCATTGAAAATTAGCCCACCTATGAATATTAGCCCGTAAAATTTTCCCTGTTCTCACGTACACATGGTCCCCTACTACAAATTCCTGAAAATTTCTTTCCCTATATGCATAGACCTTTATTCTGACATGAGTCGCCTTCAGATTCTCTCTAATTTTCTTAACCTCCAGCTCCATCTCTTCCAGCATATTGGGTCCAATCGTCATTCTATTTTCTGGGCTACTCTAGTTTATGGGAGTTCGACACTATCTCCCATACAATGCTTCAAAAGGGCTCATCTTAAGAGAGTATTGATATCCGTTACAGTAGGCAAATTCAACCAAGTGTAGGTACTCGTCCCATTTCGTTGGCTATTACATCACACACATGCGCAACATGTCTTCTAAGACTTTATTCACCCATTATGTTTGCCCATCCGTTTGTGGATGGTAAGAAGTTCTAAATTGTATTTTCTTGCGAAGTTCACTAAATAGTGTCTTCCAAAATGCTAATGTGAATTTCACATCACGATCTGAAATGTCTGCTCGGGGAATACCATGTAATCTAAAAATATCTTTCATAAAAGTATCAGCAATTTGCATTGTCTTATAAGTAGATTGAATAGGAACAAAATGTGCCACTTTACTGAGTCTATCAACTACCACCATAATCGAATTCGTATGCCTTTTGTTTTTTTTGTAGACCCATAATAAAGTGAACGGAAATAACTTCCCACTTTCCATTCGTGCACCGGGATTGGTTGAAGCAATCCTATAGGGTGATGATGTTTTACCTTAATCTTCTAGAATTCTAAGCACTTCGCTCAAATATTTTGCTATGCCCTTTCTCATCTTTGGCTGAATGTATAGTCTTTTCTAATTTTTGTTAACATCTTTTGGTAGCTCTCATGCCCAACATAGGTTCTTCTATGATACTCATCCAAAATAATTATTTTTAGACTCTCCCGGTTAGGAATATATATCATTTTTCGTAAAAAAATAAGTTATTTTTCATTGAGTTCAGATTCAAACTATTTTCCTCTTTTCTTATTATATTTTACTTAGCCGCCACAAATTCTCATATTCGAGTCCCTCCCTTGCCTCCTTCTTCCAAAACTGCCCTAAAATTTGATTCATTCGGGTTGAAATATAGTTCATAAATTTTGTGTAATTTTTTGCTCAAGGTATCTCGTGTTCACGCCTCCCAAACCCAGGTTCTTACCCAAATCTCATAAGTTATATATACTCGGCTTTATGCACCAGCTAACAAAAAAAAACTGCTTATTGAATCCATTTCAAATTCATCCAGTTATCTGGTATTTACTTCTTTTGAGTAATTATAGGCAGACATGGGAATACAAGAATTTCTCAAACTTTCCAGTTTGCAAGCCTTATAAAATTTCCAACATTTTAAAGTGCAGCCTCGAGATATAGATGTATGCCTCCTCGCATACCTCTATCTATACTCAGTTAACCTCCATGGCTCCAACTACTTTCCCAGCAGTTTATATGGAAGGTAACCAGATGCTCTGTTCATTGTATTCTTACATATGCTTACAATCTTTCCTCACACAAATTTTTATCACACAATGGTTGTGCAAGTAGGATTTCCCTTTTATTTTACTGTTACAACATTCAACTTGGTTGACACTCTGGTGCAGATTCAACTATTCCCTAGTACCCAGATCCTCTTTGCTTCAATCAAATAGGGGAGGATACTGAACTGGATAGTTTAGACTCCCTAGTGGTAGATCCTCTTACTTAGTTAGGCTTCAACTTCTGCTTTCATATGTTTACACTTACAGTTAATAGAATAATTTAAATTCTTAGTTTTACAATTCCTTCCATTGTAACCCAACTGACATACTGAACCCCATACTACTATCACATGGTTGTGTCCTATCTTCTGTGATTTGTTACAGGGAATTCTGTGTCACCAATATTGTTATGATAGGTTTAGTTATTTGGTACTTGCTGTTCATGGTTACTGGCTTGTTAACATTTTCTGTCTATACACACAATAAGTTAATGTTCCTTGGAAAGGCAGCAAGCTACACCTGTACCTAATCATGATATTAGCTGTTCAAAGGATCTACCATCTCTAACTCCATTTTACAAGATACTCATCCCTATATTCCAACCATTTGTCTCTGCTATCAATAGCTTTGGTTTACAATTAAATGAGTTACTGAACCAATAATCAATCTACAATTTTCATAATGAACCATAACATAATAATTCATAAATTGCATAAGAAACTATAACATCACAATTCATAAAGCAGGGATATATTTAATACAGACTTACAGCAATCTCCAACAATAGGCATGCATACCTCTACCATGACCAGTCCTCCCAACCATAGAATCCTCTTTATCTCCTAGGATTCACCCCCGAGCAGAGATCCTCCAAGAAAAGACTAGCCTCAATCTGTTCTGGAGCAGCTTATTTAAGCTGTGCTTTCCCCAAGCCTGTTTCCAATTCTGCGTCCAGAATTTCAGGATGCTTTATTCTTGTTTAGCCTAGGCTTTCCATTCTGGGACTCTTTAAAGCTGCTTTAAGCTTTTCCTTAGCTTTTCCAGCTTTTTCTCACCTCTTCCCAACTACTCCTCTTCATTGGGGAAATTTAGATTTTTCCTCAAAAATCTAAATTAGAAATAATTTCTTTCAAGGATTTTTGAAAGATTTGGGGAAAGTATTTTTTTTTCCTTTTCCATCACCTCATGGATTAGGCATGTGATCTCACTTTCTCATCTGGTCATAGTGCATACCCAATATTTTATTTATTTTTCATAATTAAATAGTTAACCATATCCACAAAATAATTATCCATTGGGGTCCACTCCCCTTTGGATTTATGTTCAAATGTCTTATTTGAAAAGCATAGTACTTGGGGGTGTTACATATTCCCCCTCTGAAAGTAAACACCGTCCTCGGTGTTGACAACTATCTACTTAGTTTATTTTGAACATAATTATGAATGTTGTTCCATCATCTTAGCTTCTCTGTTCCATGTAGCTTTTCAGCAGTAAAGTGCTCCACTGCACCTTTACTCTAGCTACTGTTCATTTTCGCAATTCAATTCCTTCTCGCTTTCATCTTTGAAGCGACTCTGGAAGGAAATTCCTCTTCTGGTTCCACCTGGACCACATTTCAAATCAATCATGTGAGAAGCATCATGTAAAAATTAATTTTTTTTTTTTTTTTTTTCATCAAGGAGACATGAAACATATCAGGAAATTTACTATGCAAGGGTAAGGCAAATTTATAAGCCATTAGTTTCCCTCCTTTCCAACACCTTCCTCGGTGTTACACTTTAACGTTGACTTTTTCAACTTTGACAAAGATTTCTTCTTTGTTTTTGCTTTGTTTCCAGCAGAGTACTCTCTTGCTTTATGCAGTTGCTTTTCTTTCTACTTCTTTGCAAGAAGTCTGTCTAGAAAATCTTTTATTCTGTTTTCCCTGTCCACAATTCATACCAATGTAAGAAATGTCAGGTACATACAATTGATCATCCACAACAACATTCTGCATTTCAATAACTTAAGAATTTCAGTTATTAGTCAAACCGTTCAGGTTCATAATAGTTTAGTGCACTTTTAGTACACTACTTATCCTTTCTTGTTTCTTTAGTGAGGTTTCTTCCTCCCTCAACTTGGTCCAATTCAGCTTTTCTGGAGTTTCTAGGTGATTTATCTTCACCTTTTTCCTTCTTGTTTCCAGAGTGTACAATTTCCTGTTACACACTTGGCTAACCAATTTGACAATTTTTCATTAGTACTCATAAATGAATGAAAACAATTGTACTATATGCATGATTATGCTTACCTTTTCCAGTTCATCGTTGTACTTCCAGTACCTTCTCATTTTCTTTTTTCGTAGCTGTATGATTTCACACTATTTCCCCCTTTCTTTGAATTTAAGACTCAGGAAAATTACATAAAATTTATACCAACAACATTGTATAGTGTGAATGCATGTAATTACTATCATTCGTCCCATTCACAAGTATTACTACTTGATAATGTCAAAATAGAATTTGACACAATTTTCCCCTTTTTAAAGAATTTCCACAATTTATACATTTTCTTAAAAAAAAATTCTTCACATTCTACTGGGACCACTTATTCTACCACCATAGTATTTATTACTCCTCTAATCATAATTAGAGCAATAATAATCAGCCATATGATAAAATATGTCCTTCCCTTGTACTTGTAGCTTTTAAGGTGAATTCACTTTTAATAATCCCCAGTGAATTAGTATAAAGTTTGAGAAATAACTTAACATGTATGAAGATATTATATTCATACAACTCAACAAGGTTAACATTATAACATATAACCAAATCGCCTATATTTATAATGTTACTTGTAGATTTTAACTTATGTCCCACGTGCAATTTGTTTCATTTTAATTTATCCTCAATTCCACCACATTGTATATATATTCCAATAAAGTGAAACATAAAAAATTTTCTTTATAAAGCTCTTTGTTATATGAACCATTATATTTCATATCCTTAAATCCTCCACTCTTTTTCATATATATATAGAACCACTCTATATCTATATATAATTCACAATATATATATAATACAACCCTCATCATATATATATATAAAATCCACCGCATATATATATATCCACCAAGCATATATATACTATATATAATCCAAAGAGTTTAATTAATACTCCTTAAATTCTTTTTTTCTTATTTAATGTACTATACCTTCGTACCAACTTACATTTTTCCTTTGTGATGGACTTATAAAGTTTTAATTTGAACCAATACAAGGACAATTGAGAATTTACAACTTATATTTAATATACCTTTATTAAATATAAATTGTCCTTTTCTCTTATACACCTTTCCCTATATATCCTAATATAACTCTCCTTTTTCTTTTTCAAAGTATTCTTTCTCTCTAGAAATTTTCCCATTCTAGCCTAAATACCTTTGATCTATAAGGGTTGAGTTTCAACCCCAAAGTTCACACTCATTCACTTATTGAGTGCAATAAATCAATTTAAAATGCCACTTTATTAACCCAACATATACATATTTTTATATACACATGGGTAATAGATATCTTACCCATAGAAATCTAGAAATGAATTTTTTATTTTTTTCTTCCCTCTAATTTTCCTTACATACAGGGATTTTTCTCTATTCACTCTTTGTTAAGTTACTTCAACTCTTTAGTACCTCTTCCTTCAGAAGAACAGTGAGTTTCAACCAACGCTATATAACATTGGAACTTCTATACCCCTTTACGATATCATGGGATGTGAGTTTGATTTCTCTCTAAATTTAGTGAAGTCATACTCTATACGAACACATTATAGGTTTGAATATCCTCTCTTAACCTATATACTTCTATTCAACATATAAAATCCGAATCCCCTATTTACTTCCTACATATATATATATATATATATATATATATATATCCACATAAACGTATAGAGAGAATACTCTCGTGCTAATATCCTTAAGCCACATATCAATATATACATATATATGTTATTGTATACATATATACCCCCCCTCATATGCTACGTGCCTTCGGTTAGTTTAATGAACATATATCGGTCGAAAATAAATGGAATGCGTTGTCAAATACATATCGCCTGAAATCGAACTAACCCCTTTAATATGCTTAGGGAATCCTTACGAATAGGCGACCATGCAATATAAAAAACCCACCACGGATTTCTCATGGGTCTACAGTGCAGACCCTACCCTTCATTTATTTCGTATGCATAACCGTGGCGTTATAGTTATATCTGTGTAACCCTAATTTAAACCCCGGCTTGTGCGTTCACCTTCCGGTCATAATCCCATCTCCTTTGGCGTAGTGAGTTTTTTTTTTTTTTTTTGGTTTCTGCATGATTGATGTGCGCGAGTTGACCGTAGTCTACACAGTGTAACTCTTGTTATATTATATATAATTTTTTTCATAGTTATGCAGTTAGCTTAACATACAAGGATTTCTCGGTGTGCAGATGGCCGTGCTGCGCTCGTATACCGCCAGGTGCCCCCGTTCGGAGGTTTATCATTATTGCATTTTTCTGAACTTAGCCGACACGTTGCTGACTGATGTGAATTAGTCCTGGAGCCTGTTACACACTATACACAGTGGTTAACGTGTGAGCAATGCTCGGCAACCAGCGCTGGCATCTCACTTCATGAAGAAAAGTACCAGCGAACGACGCGTCTCGTCTCCTTTCTAGCACAGTTTGACGGCTGGTTCTGCTGATTGACAGATCGGCTCCCTCCCGTACTGGGAGAGCAGAGGCTGCCTCGGAGAAGTTTAAAATTTTAGGGTTCCGACCCTACTACTGTGTGAGCAAAGAGTAGCCACTATCTAACCCACAATACGCGTCTTCCTATCGCCTCGTACGAGCCTGACAGTGTGGCCGGCTTTCCGCACTCAGCTTGGGGATTTTCTAATATTTTTGGGGATACTGAAATTAGGGTTCAGGAGTTTCCCTTAAGTCCAAGTTTCTGCGCTGTTTAATTCATTCGAGTTTCCCTACTATTTCCAGTGCAGAATCGTTGCAGTTTTCTTCTCCTATTTTCGTCGGGGGTCGAGTATGTGATCGACTCTGTTCTGGCTAGGGATTCGTTGTTACGGGTTTGTTGATATTCATCATGCAGGATTCAATGAAATCCGCACTTGTGTTCCTTTACCTCTCTGCACCTCCTCTCTGTTATATTCCTTACTCTATTATACTGATTTTCTTTGCAGTGTAGTAGGAAATATCGTATCTCATTCTTTGTGTATTGTCTTGCAGAGAGTACAACGCGGAGCGTCTCGTCTAGCCAGTCTTCTGGCGTTGTTCACGTTTCTTCTTAATCTCAGCCGGCGCGATGAAATTTCTTCACATTCACTAGGGTTAGCTTTACTCAGATTTTCTAACTAGTAGAATGTAACCCTAGCTGGTTAGCTGGGTTGCTGGGGTCAATACCGAATACATCGGCACCCTTATTTCTTACCCAGCATATACATTTCTCTTACTCTCAGTTGCAGGCATCAATTTCGACTCCCAAATCGGAAGCGCCATCTACGCACAGGTATACCTTAATTTCGTATCTACGATTGAAGTAGGAATGCTCCAGATCCGCTTTGGTATATTGCACTCTGTTTTGTTTCGCCTTGCTAACCGACTGACTAATGTCTCGAACTTGTCTATTTGGAATCTCTGTGCACAACGGCGATTTAAAATTTTATTTTCTGACAGTTAAAAAATGGTCGTGACCGGAGGTAAGAATTTCTTCTCCGGTGGTATTTTAACAGTGTCTCTGACTTCACCGCGGAGAAATACAATTAATTTACCTCCAAGTGATTTTGCAATGTTACACATATAGTCCGTCGTTTATAGATCTATCCTGCGATCTCATAGCAATTTTTGTGATAGTTATGGAACGCTCAGTTATAGACGTGATTACGGGAGAAAATGATATTTACAATTTGTATCAGCGTTGCACCCTTTTTCACTGTTCGTTTCATGTCCTCTTACCAGATCTCAAGGGTGTCGTGGCATCCAATGCCATTTCAGTCCGCAATACTCCTCTTTGACCGCGGCCAACAGCATACGTTTTTATGTTTTTTTTTTTTTCTACGACTTTAGGTTGACTGTATATTCGTTTTATTTGGCATCTTTGACATATATATATCATACAGTTAATTCAATGAATTCGTGGTTACACTTTCCTGGTGACAGGGGTTATTCATCACGTATAGTTCGTTGTTTCGTTGATATCGTTTTTTTCTTTTTTCTTTTATAACTATATGTTCATATATAGATATAGTTCAAAAGTAGGTAACGCATATCATTAACCTATGTAATTTGTGATTATAATACGTTGCCTTACATCTAGCTTTGCAGGTACCTATATATAGATATAGCGCAAATGTGATTAATACTACCCAGATTCCGACTTGCATACTACTCGAGGCTTGTTAAAATATATATACATGTTTTTTTTTCATTTGGTGTAAGTACCTATGTTTATAAGGGCTTGATAGTTTAATGACGGATATATTTTGAGCATAGGTTATCTCCCTTGCCCTAGAGTTGGGGCCAAGGGTTAGATATAAAGTAAATTTTCAAAACACTGTATAATTTCCATGAATGATATAACCCTTCCCTCGTGAAAGTTTATTTTGTGGTGTAATACGAATTCAACATACCTGTTCGATAATTCTTACCCTGAACTTCTATTTTTTTTTTTTTTTCTATACAATTTGGAATGTCATATTCTAATGTCTTACTTCCAGCTGTTTGTTTTTATACCATGTAACCTTAACACGGCTATAATGTGTCTGTACTCTATTTGTTAATTTATATATATATATATATACCTATATATTTCATAAAGGCATATATATATGTGATCGATAGTTCCATTGATGCTATACATTCAGCATAGAGAACTCTAACACCATATTATTTGTTTCAAGAGTTAGAACTGTATTTAAAATATAAAGTACCCTATAATGGTTATGAGTACTATAACCCTTGTAGAATTTCCTTGTGATTTAACAAGAATTCAGAATCCTTGCTATTAAAGTTTTATTTTTCTCTTGAAGAATGCCTATATGTGTTTAATAGCACTTACCCTAAATCTATACCCTTATAAATGGTATCATGCTCATCTAGAATATAATTACTCTTTTTCCAGCACCATTATAATTGTTAGAATGCTCATATATGCAGTCTATAGATGTTATAAGTGTTAGAATGATCATAATTGCAATTTATATTCTAATACCTTGCTTTCTTCCTTTCTGCTACTTACCATGTATATACTTCAGTGCTACTATAATGTTTCTCTAACATACACATAAGCATATCATCTCATTTTTTTTTGTGTCTATATGAAACATAACAAAAATTAATCCTCTGTATAGGCCAAGTAACTTCAGATTTAAATCGGCCTTGGTTTAGAGATTCTGGGGTTTCTACTCTATGGATTTTCTGATCTACAACTAAACAGAATCTGGAAGGTGAATGCCTTATGATAGACTCTGTTAAATGTAGTACTAATAACAATCGCACCATTTAATATATATTTTTATATGTAGTCAATTCATACTGATGTAAAATAGAAGAGCATCATATTTAAAGACCTACCATTCAAGCAGTAGATCAACCTCCCACCACAGATCACCTTTACTCTTATCTCTAGAAATTCCCTTTTCTATGTATCTAGGGAAATAATTATAAATTCATTTTTTTCTCTTTGTAAGTCCTATTCTTACCCTCATAATTGAAAGATGTCTAGTGAGGTTAAATCATGGAAACAAAAAAATGATACATTCCTATGAAGGTGCTGATGTTCAATAAGACCAGCTGCATGATATATCAGTTAGGTACTATTGTTTTCCCTCTTGTTTTTCATCCTAGTAAGGCAGCATCAATCTTTGCTACTGTATTAAGATGGTTTCAATATCTTAACTTTATGAACCCTGACTTTCTTTTACATAACGATGATAGTAGAACAATGGCTACATATGTCATTGTAAAATTTATAACAGTTTACTAGTTCTTTGTGAGCACATATCTTGCCCAATTTTTTAACCTGGGCTCTGATACCATTTGTCACGCCTCCCAAACTCAGGTTCTTACCCAAATCTCCTAAGTTAGATATACTCGGCTTTATGCACCAGCTAACAACAAAACTGCTTATTGAATCCATTTCAAATTCATCCAGTTATCCGGTATTTACTTCTTTTGAGTAATTATAGGCAGACATGGGAATACAAGAATTTCTCAAACTTTCCAGTTTGCAAGCCTTATAAAATTTCCAACATTTTAAAGTGCAGCATCGAGATATAGATGTATGCCTCCTCGCATACCTCTATCTATACTCAGTTAACCTCCATGGCTCCAACTACTTTCCCAGAAGTTTATATGGAAGGTAACCAGATGCTCTGTTCATTGTATTCTTACATATGCTTACAATCTTCCCTCACACAACTTTTTATCACACAATGGTTGTGCAAGTAGGATTTCCCTTTTTTTTTTACTGTTACAACATTCAACTTGGTTGACACTCTGGTGCAGATTCAACTATTCCCTAGGACACAGATCCTCTTTGCTTCAATCAAATAGGGGAGGATACTGAGCTGGATAGTTTAGACTCCCTAGTGTTAGATCCTCTTACTTAGTTATGCTTCAACTTCTGCTTTCATATGTTTACACTTACAGTTAATAGAATAATTTAAATTCTTAGTTTTACAATTCCTTCCATTGTAACCCAACTGACATACTGAACCCCGTACTACTATCACAGGGTTGTTGTGTCCTATCTTCTGTGATTTGTTACAGGGAATTCTGTGTCACCAATATTGTTATGATAGGTTTAGTTATTTGGTACTTGTTGTTCATGGTTACTGGTTTGTTAACATTTTCTGTCTATACACACAGTAAGTTAATGTTCCTTGGAAAGGCAGCAAGCTACACCTGTACATAATCATGATATTAGTTGTTCAAAGGATCTACCATCTCTAACTCCATTTTACAAGATACTCATCCCTATATTCCAACCATTTGTCTCTGCTATCAATAGCTTTGGTTTACAATTACATGAGTTACTGAACCAAAAATCAATCTACAATTTTCATAATGAACCATAACATAATAATTCATAAATTGCATAAGAAACTATAACATCACAGTTCATAAAGCAGGGATATATTTAATACAGACTTACAGCAATCTCCAACAATAGGCATGCATACCTCTACCATGACCAGTCCTCCCAACCTTAGAATCCTCTTTATCTCCCAGGATTCACCCCCGAGCAGAGATCCTCCAAGAACAGACTAGCCTCAATCTGTTCTGGAGCAGCTTATTTAAGTTGTGCTTTCCCCAAGCCTGTTTCCAATTCTGCGTCCAGAATTTCAGGATGCTTTATTCCTGTTTAGCCTAGGCTTCCCATTTTGGGACTCTTTAAAGCCGCTTTAAGCTTTTCCTCAGCTTTTCCAGCTTTTTCTCACCTCTTCCCAACTACTCCTCTTCATTGGGGAAATTTAGATTTTTCCTCAAAAATCTAAATTTGAAATAATTTCTTTCAAGGATTTTTGAAAGATTTGGGGAAAGTCTTTTTTCCTTTTCCATCACCTCATGGATTAGGCATGTGATCTCACTTTCTCATCTGGTCATAGTGCATACACAATATTTTATTTATTTTTCATAAATAAATAGTTAACCACATCCACACAATAATTATCCATTGGGGTCCACTCCCCTTTGGATTTATGTTCAAATGTCTTATTTGAAAAGCATAGAACGATTCCTGGTGGGTGGTCCCTTATTGTTGTTTCCTGCTTATCCTATATTTTTCTCCTTTGCTATGTTGGATGTCTGTAAGCTTCGGGGGACCTTTAAATGGCCTTATTTGACAGTAGTTTCTCTCTCACTCTCTGGAAACCCTGTGTGGTTGGCCGTTTTCTGTTTTAAATTATTTTTGACTCTGGCTAAGTTTGGGCTAGCTGATATGCAGTATGTCGCCTGTCTGAACAGTGATCGGCTACAGGGCTCATATTTCTTTTTCCCTCTGAAAATGGAAGGCCCCTTTTTGTAACCATATGTAACATTTTTGTGATCTAATATATCAGCTGATTTACATATATATATATATTCCATTTTATGTAGTTTCACAGTTGAGACTTTTTGCAAAGAGCAATTTTGTTTTGACATTTGTGAATTACTCACATCAAATATTTATGGTTGATATTTCACTCATTTTCATTTCTGTCCTAAGGATAAACCACACTTACTGAATGAACCATATACATTTTAAATTTTAATAAAATAATATTTTATTACTTATTTTACTATAATTTTATTCCATTATAATTTTATAAGACCATTATTCATATATAAATAAAACATTTTATTTTCAAATGTTTTAATGTTAAAGTTAAGTTTTATAATAATATGCATTAAATAAAATAGCATATGATTATTATTATTTAAATTTGTTTTCAAATAGATTTAAAATAGTTTTTTAAATATTTAATATATACTTTTTAAATATTCATTTAAATATATTTGAAATTTAAGTTAAAAATTATTATATATTTTTTAATTTCGTTGTATGTTATTTTGATTATGTTTTAATAATTAAATGTGTTTTTATAAATATAATAATATTTTATTAATATTTTTTTTTAAATATAGTTTACAATGATAATGAGTGGTATATATTTATATTTTTTATTAAGTATATACTTTATAAATTTATTAAAATTTTATTAATCTATTTCATAATTGTAAAATGTGATAAAATAGATAAGTAAGAAATTAATATAATCAATTTATATTTCATCTTAATATTCGATATACTAAATACTGAAAAAAAATCAAATCTCTTGAAATAGAAACCTCTTTAGAGTGAAAAGAGATTTTATTTATTATTTATTTACTTTATAGATTTAGACATTATGTTACATCATCTCTACCATACTTGCTTGATTATATATATATATATATATAACCAACCTAGATTTCATCTTAACACTGATCTACCAAGGTCTAGATGGATCAAATCCCTCGAGATGGAAATCTCTTTTAGAGTGAAAAGTGATTTGATCTCTTTGGATGCTTTGTATTTCTACAGTTAAGATGGATTTAGGAGATGAATCAAATCTCTTGAAATAGAACCCTCTTTTAGAGTGAAAAGAGATTCGATTTATTATTATTTTATTTGATTTATTTATAAGTTTATTTTTATTTTCTTATTGTTTTTATTATTATTTTATTTTTATAAGATTATTTTTATTTTGTTATTTTTACAGCTCTCTTGACATGACAACCTCTTCGAAAGTGAAAAGATATTTACTCTTTCTCAATGTGTTGTAGCTCCAGAATTAAAATGAATCTAAGCTGATTTAATTTCACCCTTCAAACAATATCTATATTCCACATGAATTTATTCTCAATACCATAATTTTATTTGTATTTTGTTATTTTCACTTTCATTTTTTTTTTAAATCAATTAAAAGGTTTACACTACATTATATTATTTTTTTCATGCAATTTTTTTATTTTATTTATTTAGATATTATATAGAGTAGGTATTAAATTGTATATATATATATATACACACATACATATATACACATACATATATATACATATATACACATACATATATATATATATACACATACATATATATATAGACACACACACACACACACACACACACACACACACACATATATATATATGGTATTAAATTGAATATATATATATGTATATATATTCAAAAGTAGTTTTTAGTGAAAAAAATCTTTCGGTAAAAATCACATCCAAATAAATTTGGTCGATGCGTTTCTAACCAGCCAGTGTGGTTCATCATTAGGACTTGATGAAAATCTGATCAGGAAACCCAATTAAATAGATACGAGAAGCCCAACTAGTCGTTGAAAGATAACTACTAGTTTAGTCAAACTAGTCGTTATCTTTCAACGACTAGTTGGGCTTCTCGTATCTATTTAATTGGGTTTCCTGATCAGATTTTCATCAAGTCCTGATGATGAGACACACTGGCTGGTTCGAAACACGTCGACCAAATTTATTTGGATGTGATTTTTACCGAAAGATTTTTTTTGGATCACAGAAGCAATATTCCTAAAAAAGTAATTTTAAATTTAATTTAAGATATTTTCTTAATTATATTTTATATTTTTTAAATTTTAATAAATCGTATAATAATAAATCTTCAAATTTATGTTGTTTTATTATTATGATTTAATAATTAAATTGTGAATGATAAATATAATAACATATGTTTTTGTTTCTAAATATTTTTTTATAATAAAAAATGTTAATAATAATTAAAAGTTATATTAGTTTAGTTTTATACTTAATATAGTTGATAAAATGTTATATATATATATATATATATATATATATATTATTGTGTTATGATTTTATTAATTTGGTATATTTATATTTTTTTAAGATAATAATATTATTAAAAAACTATTTTAACTTTTTGAAGTTATTTTTTTTAAATAAATTAAAAACAATATAGAAAGCTCCTTTTAGCTTGGAGATGTAAAATCTCTACTAACAGGGTCAACCACGTGAAGGTGAGAGCTTATATGACCCCAAAAACGGTTCATTGGCATGGGACTAAGGACTGATGCGCACCCACACAATCCATTACCAATGAGGCACAACCACTCACATGCATGCACATAACAAACATAGGGTGCACACAAACATACACAATCCACAAACATTACACATTGACTCACAAGGTGACATGTTTACACATAACACTTATTATGAACTTTAGAATTAACATTATTATTTTTTTACAAGTGATTAATATTGAGTATAAATATTATGATGTTGTAATGACATTTATTTTATAATTTAGTTAATTTGTAAGATATTAAAATTAGTAAGTATTTGTTTTCTTTATTATATTTAAAACAATGATTATCATTAACCAAATTTTAGATTAATTTTTTTCCCTACATTATTAAATTACAATATTATGAGAAGAAAAATTATTATTAAAATTAATTGAATTTTAAAATAAAATTTAAATAAATTTATTTATTGGATCTATTTTAGTATTAAATTTTTAATTAATGTCTTATTACAAATTGATGCTATTATCTGTAGGCTAATATTCTGTATTTTTTAATGTTACTTTAATGTGTAGAATATTTTAATTTGAAAATGATAAATTAATATTATTAATATATAAAAAATTTCAGGAAAAAAAATAAAATTAAAAATTAAAAACATAAAAAAAAATTAAAAAAAAATTAAAAATTAATGTAAAAAACCCAAAATAATATTAATAATAAAAAAATTGCATAAATAATTAAACCAATATATTTATATATTAATATTCTAATATTTATACATAGAAATAATGCTATTATATTTATAATCACATAAATAAATAGTTTAAAAATTATCTACAAATATATAATAGATATACCAGTATAAAAAAGAAAATTCAAACACATGAAAAATACATTCATACACATACAAAGAAAACAATTAAATATGACACATACAAGTATCAAAGAATCTATTAATACACACAAACAATACTTTCATGCACATACAAAGAATACTATAAGTATCAAAGAATCGATTCATACACACAAAGAATACTTTCATGCACATACAAAGAATACAATTAAACAAGAAGTGCATACAAATATAGCAAAAAATATGTGCATACACACATATAGAATACATTCATACACATACAAAGAGTACAAGTAAACAAGACACATACAAATGTAACAAAGAATAGATTCATACACACCTAAAGAATGCATTCATACATATTCAAAGAATAAAAGTACATACAAAGAATACAAGTAAACAAGACACCTACAACTGTAACAAAGAATAAATTCATACACGCCTAAAGAATACATTCCTACACATACAAAGAATACAAGTAAATAAGACACACATAAATGTTGCAAAGAATAAGTGCATACACACACAAATAATACATTCATACACATACAAAGAATACAAGAAAACAAGACACATACAAATGTAACAAAGACTAGATTCATACAGACCTAAATAATACATTCATACACATACAAATAATACAAGTAAATAAGACACATACAAATGTAGCAAAGAATAGGTGCATACACAAATAAAGAATACATTCATATACATACAAATAATACAAGTAAACAAGGCACATACAAATGTAGCAAAAAATACATTCATACACATCCAAAATACAAGTAGATAATAGATATTCAAATACAACAAATAACACATTCATGAACATACCAAGAAACAATATCCATACACAAGAATACTCAAAAAATACACAACCAAATAATGAAGTAATCTTGAAAAGCAATCAAAAGAATACAAGCAACTATTTTAAAAATTACATTTATATGCACACAAACAATGAAACCACCACTCTAACACTCAAGGAACACTCATATACATACAAATAAACAATGAAAGAATAGTCAAAAGCATGCAAAATGAGACATTCATAAACAAAGAAGAATAAACACTCCAAAAAGTCACATATAAATAGTGCAAGCTCTCTCAATAATACATTCACACAATATAGAAGTAGATATCCTATTCATTGATACATTCCAAAATAAAAATTTCAACAAATAAATTCTAACTATAAAAAATTACAACGAATAAAAACACCTATTTCCATTCTCAAAATAATACACATTAATATGCATACAAAATAAAGAATCTAAAACATACATTATGTATTAAAAATATTCAATAATATATTTATCATATAAAAATAATAAAAACAATACACAAATATTTAGATACAAATAAATAATAAAAACATTTAAATATTTACAAACACTCTAAATAATATATTTATATTTAATTTAAATTTATGGAAATATTTATGTAAGTATTAAATTATATAATAAAAACATTTAAATATTTACAAACACTCTAAATAATATATTCATATTTAATTTAAATTTATAGAAATATTAATGTAAATATTAAATTATATGTATAAAAGGAGGAAAAAATATAATATAAATATCCTAAAACCATACTTATAATAAAAATATATAATAAAAAAAACAAAAAAAAATCAAAATCAAAACAAAAACTTAAAAATTCAAAATTCAAAAAATAAAAAAAGAAATAAAATCAAAATCAAAACTTAAAAATTCAAAAAATAAAAGTTAAAAATTAGAAATTAAAAAATATATAGGTTACAATTGTTATATTATTTTTGTGAAGATGTTTAAAATCTTGAAAAAATGTTAAATAATTTATGTGAATAAGGCTAATTTTGCACTTATAATTGTTATATTATTTATGGGAATAAGAGTGATTTTTTATTTTATGTATGTGGGGTAGATGTTTAAAATCTTGAAAAAATGTTAAACAATTTATGTGAATAAGACTAATTTTTCCATTTGTGTGTATGTTGGTCATATGTTTAAAACATGTTTATAAATTTTTATTAAAATAAAAGAATACATTTGAGTTTTTGCATATTGTAATTACTATAAACTAAAGATCATGAAGGAGCACGAGGAACACAACTCAAAGGAGGGTTACAATGCTCAAGCTACCTATGTAGAGTGCACGCACCAATAAATCTATGGAACTCTCATTAATTTCCAACTATCTTTGGGAACATCAAGGCTTCTGAAAAATGGGGAGAAATCATTTTGAAGTAAAAGCCAGAAAACAATAAGAAATGGGAACATCAAAAAGAAATATATGGAGAACATCATTCTAAGCATAAACGAGAAAATAATAAGAAAGTACAAGGTCAAAAAGAAAGAAAGATATGGCCTGGCAACATCTAGGTTAGAGAAATGGGGAGAAACCGAAGCAGAAATATTAGAAATCACAACCTCAAAAAGAAAGATATGGCCTCAAAATGGGGAGCAAAAGAGAAAGCAGAAAGTAATAAGAAATTACAACGTCAAAAAGAAAGATATAAGTAAAACAAAAACCAGAAAATTATAAGAAATTACAACGACAAAGAGAAAGATATGCCCTCAAAATGGAGAGCAAATTATTCTGAAAGAGAAACCAAAAAATAATAAGAAATTACAGCATGGAAATAATAAACGATCTTCCTTAATTCCACTATCCCACTGTAGTCTGAACTGGATAGTGAAGTTTTAGTTTAAGGTAAAAAAATAAATTATAACAAAGAAAGCCCGTATATTATTCCATTTACCATGCTATTTTATGCTAGGCTTCAGACAGTTACCAATCCAAATAAGAATGCCTACTATATATTTTCTAAACAACGAAAGTAAACCTATCCTTTGGAATCTTATAGGATATCTTGAAGGCTCCGCTCTGGAATTCTTAACCATAGTAATTAGATATTTAACCGAAAGGTTCATGGGAATAATAACAGTGTGAACGAGTTTTTCAAGTAGATGGGAAGAAAGGTTCATGGGAATAATAACATCAAAAGTATTTTTAACTTCCAAGAAGCAAAGGCAGATAATAATAATGCCATGATTCCTCTTCGGGCTGTCACGAAGCAGATAATAATGCAGAACACGAAGAAAATGTTACAGATGAGAGGAGAAGGAAGTCAAGAACAATGCGACTTCTAGAGAGGATTCGAAGAGTAGAACGTTACATATTGGAGGAGAAAGAAGTCAAGAACAATGCGACTTCTAGGGAAGATTCAAAGAGTAGGAAAAAAAAGTATCGGCTGTCTTTCGAAGAGTACGACTACGACTATGAAAGGTGGAAATCAAAAGAAACATTCTAGGAGTTAATGCATCCAAGGGTCCAAAAACTAAAAATAATTTTGTGGGTGGTATACCCCATGTATTACTGATATTACTAGATGAGTTCAAGGACTACTTCACTAAATTCGGCAAAGTTGTAGAACATCGGATTATGCAGGACCTAAACACTAGCCGCTCCAGGGGTTTTGGTTTTGTCACTTGGTTGTAGAAGAAATCATATTCAGAGGAAAAATGATTGAGCATGTGGAGATGAAGAAGGCTAAAACCCTTGGAGATCAAGAAGGCTGAAACCCTTGGAGATGGGTTTTGTGGCTATGGTAGCGGGATGATCGGTGGTTATGGAGCTGGAGGTGATGGTTATGGCGGCAAATTTGACTCATCACCTGTTGGTGGTGCTTACGGCAGTGGTGGTGCTTACAGGAGTGACAGGGGAGCGTAGGGGTAGTACCAATGGACGATATCACCCATATGCGAGGTAGAGAAATTGGCATCGGAGTCTACCTAAGAAATAGATATTACAGGCAGATACCGAAGTGAGCTTTAGAGCTCGCCATTCTAGATAATGACTCTCCAAGGAAGCGTGCTAGAATTGCAGAAAAGACAAAGAGAATTGCTAAGGCTAAGAGTGAGGCAACTAAATTAAAGGTATGCAGGGTCAAGAGATTAAAGCCAACAATTTAAACCAGAGCAAAAGACAAGTATACATAGGGGCCGATATGAAAAACGTAAATCTAATAAAAATCGGAGGGGAAAAGCTTAAAATCCTATAAAAATGGTCGACCAGCAATGTTTTAATTTTTTGAAAGAAGAGTTACATGACCATACCTGGAATTCCGAGTGATGATTTCTTTTCTTCAGCCATTTCTTCAGCCAACCTCAATGACATGTATCATTGAAACATATCTTAGCAACATTAGCTACCGGTAACTGAATAATTTACAATCAACAAAAATACAAGTAAATGAAATATTACAATCAAAGAAAATACAGAGAAATGAAATGGAATTACAGACACAGAACATAAATAAGAAAATACAGGAAAATGAAATAGAATTACAGACACAGAACATAAATAAGAAAATACAGGGAAATGAAATAGAATTACAGACACAGAACATAAATAAAAATTGGATCGATATGATACATACCATATTGAAAGACGATCCAAAAATTGCAAACCCTCCTCCTCTATCCACCCATACCTGACTGACCACCCAGACCTGACTAACTGACAGACACACACAGACTGACCCATACCATACTCAAACACAAGACTTACTGACTCGGACTAAAAGCACACAGCCAAGCACACACAACAGCCAAGCACACAGGGATTGCATATAGATGGAGAAGTATGAAAATGATGCAAAATGAACTACTAAACGGTCCACGAGATATATGTATTTTCAAGATCTTACCGCCCTTGCCTCAACTTGAACGGTCCACCAGATATATGTATTTTCAGCAACCGTTTGAATTTTTAATAACTCCAAGTTTTCATGGTTTTCATAATACGTGGCATCACCAGAGTGTTATACGCTGCTTTCTTGTCAGAAAAATCATACTCTTACATCGCCCACTACTTGGAATCTTCGAAATTCGTTTCTATTATATGCTGCTTTCTGTTATATGTCGTTTTCATGACCGCGCCCCAGCGCCCACTACTTCGTTTGAACGTTTGATTAACCCTACCACTACTTGGGTATGTGTTTTCAAATTCCCATGAGCACTTGAATAACTTCACGGTTATATAATAGCACTGATACAATTTCCAAGTCGGATATCAAAATATAGTCATAGCAAATATTTATTTAATATTTGTATAAAAATCAAACATGACTAAATTTAGTTTTAATCACTATATTTTATTTTATTTAAATTTGATAATAATCACCAAGCGCAAACTTTCCATCTCCCACCATCATAACTGCAACGGAGATATTGCTCCACTTTCTAACTCAACACAACAACAGACGACAATATCTCTGATCAGAATAGAACCACACACCTGCCCAGAATAACTGTGTTTCACGTTCCTCGGCTATCTTGACTATTTAGAGAAATGGCAGTACCATTGGCTCTCGCCACCACATCTAAATGCTCGTTGACTTTTAATAAAATAGTTTTGATTATTTGATTAATCACATATATATATATATATATATATATATATATATATATATATATATAAAATCTTAAATAAAAAGATGGATTTTACATTTATAAAAATTGATTTAATAGATTATAAGTATATAATAATAATCATGAAATAAAAATAAAAATAAAGTGGAATTGAATTTAAAATGAAGATAAATTAGATTTGAATTTAAAGGAAATATATAAAGTTTCTATGTAAACCCATTATATATAAAGTTTCTCGTGTAAACCAACTCACTTAGATTTAACTGGTGAATTTTAAAAATTGGCTGTTTAACATTGAGTGTCGTGTTCAGATAAATTGATGAAAAATTAATTATATTGAATTATGTAATCATTGTTTTAATACAAATTATGTTTATTCTAATTATAAAGGGAAGTTTTTAAAAAGTTTATATAAGCTAAAAATTATATTTTAATTTTAACAAAATTTCAAAAATATAGTTAAATTTTATAATTTTAATATTTTTAAAATATAACAATACAACTAACGAACAAAATAATATTATGAAAAATCATTATTACTTTAAACAAATAACAACACAACTAAGAAATAAAGATGTGCCTGGGAAGCTGCAAAAATCAGAATCAAACCATTACAGAGTGGATTCATTTCGAGAATGGGTGACCCCAAAACTAATATATTTGCTGTTAAATGTCCCACAAATGGAGTGCAGAGAAAATGAAGTTTTAAACGCTCTTTTTGCGGCAATCCATACACACGCTTAAATGTAGATTCAAAGATGGAAAAGTTTATTCTCGGCAGATTTTGTGTCAATTTCAAAGCATGCGAAAAGAATATCAAATTTAAAGTATACATATTTTTTTGGGTTATAAGATATACATATTTTTTGGGTTATAAAATATTAAATGCTAGTGGTATAAGAGAAAATTATGTGAATTTTATACTATCAATTAAATTTATCAAATTTGTACTTTAAATTTGTAATTGTTTTTAATTTATCTTATAACTTTTAATATGATCATTAAACATTAGAAAAAATTAAGAATAATAAATAAAATTAGAAATATATAATTTTTCAACTATATCATGTAAAAAAGACTCTTAGATATTTATTTACAAGGTAGAAAAAAAATGATATTAATTTTATTAATTTTACATTTTTCAATTGTATTTGAATAATTGTCATGTAAAAAGAGTCTCATCCTCACAAATATTTACAATATAAAGAAACAAATAATATTGACTTTATTTATTTTAATAAATTTAAAATATTTATATTACAAATAGTATTGGATTTTTCTATTTTAATAAATTTTAAATAATGTCTTATTACAGAGTGTTATTGTACTTAAATTAGTCAAATAAACTGAAAGTTGATTATATTGAAAAATAATATAATTATTTTTTCAATGTATGATTATGCTTTATTTAAATCATAGTTGGGTGGGATATCTAAAGTAAATTAGTGATTTTAAATTTGATAAAAAATTGATAAAAATAAGTTGGTTATTTTAATCAAATTTGAGGTAACATTTAAAAAATTGTAAATTTTATAATAAATGTTTATATTAGAATACTTTTTTTTTGTTGGGTTTGTAATATTTAATATCACTATCACTTAAAAATAAAAATAAAAAAATTACAAACACAAATTTTAACTCAACAATTCAATAGTCAATTTGTGAAAAGTACTCACATTTTCACAAATATAACATTTTAATAGACATCTTGTGAAAAGTATTCACATCTTCAAAAATATTTAATATTTAGGCATGAAAAAGATACAATGATATTTTTTTTGTAAGCTTGGTAGGTCATTTATCTTTCATTAATTTAAAAAAGGCAAGTTACATCCACATGCAAGTAGTTAGGTGACCTCAACTTTCCCAGAGGGAAACCTCAACTTTCCCATAAGGAAACCAAGTCTCTTGGGCACCTAAGAGGGTGATAAGTCATCCAGTAACAAAAAATAATGAGTCTATCCAACCAAGCCACATATGTTTGATTGTCTTTAAACTGCCTATACTCTAGATACCTCAAAACATAACTATCAACATACTGAAATTTAAAATTTTCTTGCATACATAAAATTAAAAACTAAGGACACATCTATCGAATTATTAATCAACATCACTAGCCTCCACCAGAGCTGGGTCCTCAGCATTGGAACCCAGATGCTCTATCTGTGGAATACAAGGGATATTCTCTTCAATGCGACACAGTCTGCCTTCCTACTTTTCCAGTTGGAACTCAAACTTTTGAAACTTATTTCTATAATCGGGAAATTCATGCACTACTACTGCCATACCCATGGAAATTTTCTGTAATGCTTTCATCAATGAAGATTTTCTCTACATGCTGGAGCTGCTCTTGCAAGTGTAGGAGAGATTTTCCTTCAAGAGGATGCATTGATTGGATAGGGACGTGAAGGGAAGAGTGGATGGTAAGAGCATTTATGTTGAAAGTTGCAACGCCGGTGGGTGCAAATAAGAACGCCGAGTTTGTGATTGTTGGGGAGTCTTCCACAAATGCATGTTGCAAACATTTAATTAAAGAAGATTTTACTATCCTAGTTGTCCCTTTTATGATGATTCTTAGTGGGGGTTTTGGTGAATGGTTTTTGAAGTGAGAAAGAACAACCGTGAAAACTATTTTTGAGTGGGAGAGAATGTGTGATTTTGGGGGATGGTTGGAAAAGGATGATGTTGGTTTTGAATATTTGAGTGGCTGAATTCAATGGAATTTATGGCAGTCCCTTGCAAGTGGAGAGGGATAGATGTATGCGACCAATTATAGTTAACATCAAAGTAACGATGGCCAGTCATTTCAAGGTCATTGGTGAGCCCCGATATTGCACCAAGAGTGCTACAACTCCCAAAGGCTACTCTACTTTACTTTATCTACCCGAGGTTCATACAAAATTTGAGGTGGCAGTGCTATATAGATAGTAGATGCATTCTACTCATGTCATCCTCTTCTGAGTCCTACTAAAGGATGATATTTCTAGGGTTTTTGAATGAAGTCTGTCACACTTCAGAATTAGACCTAGAACTACAATAGACTCAAAACCATTACTCTATCAAAAATCAAAGGACTATTCTAAAGCAAGAAGGTAAAACTATCTATTCTCCAAAGAAAACAATCTACAATGTAGGTTATGGCAGGAAATAGAAGCAAACCAATCAACATTCATGAAGTAAAGTGTTGAATTGAAATTGCAGAAAGGGGACTAATCTAATCAGACATTGATGGTACAAATGGCTAAAAACACTCTAACTTATTCATGCTTTTAATCATGCATCTAATCATGACCTAATTATTCTTGTAAATGCATTGTTTTGTAGCAAGGAGGAGAAGGCGCTAATGTGGCTTAGGAAGGTCTTAAACTCATGGATGCGAGGCTAAAGGTGTCTTGATGGTTATGGGAGGTCCAAAGGAGGTTGATGATGTTTTTTGGGCTGAAGATGAGGATAAATGGTGCTATTATGGGGTCTTCTATAGGTTTCTTATAGTGCTACAAGAGAATCCTGAATTGGTACAAGAAACAGGCCGAGGGAAATACGAGGCCAAAAATGGTGGAGAAAAGTGTAGGGGAGGTGGAATGAAGATGTACATGGATGGATGGAAGGTGGGCAAGCTAAAAACCTCTTGCAAAGCCCGTCTTGCACTTCTAGCGTTGCTCACATTGTGAAGGTGAATACCTTGAAAATATGGCTGAAGGCGATTTGGTTGAAAGAAGGCTAGTGAAAGGTGAGAAATGAAGCTAAGGGTGCTAGTGAAGTCCTCCTATGTTGTGCTACTTGAAATTTCAAGAAAACTACCTGTTCATGCAACAAACAATGGCAAATATAAGATGAAGAAGATGGAAAAGATGAGTTGAATTTGACAAGAAAACCTAGTCAAGCATTCAAACATAAATCTAACTCAATATTCTCAACATGTTCATGACACTACAACAACCTATATATTATTTCCAACAAATCATAAACTAAAGAGAAAATTTCGGCATGTGGTGGAGATCTGTCCTCCTTAATCTCCAATGGAAGAGATGAGAGAGGGAGGCTTTAACACACAATGTTTTGAGTTTATATTCTACTGTACCAATATATATGCAAGCATAACTACATCAAGAATAAAATAAAGCAAACTAAGAACAGTAAATTGAAATGTACAAACAAACTAGCCAGAACTCATAAATCAAACTAGCTACAATGGCAGAAAGATAAATATTAATACACAAGAGAGAGACTAAGGCCAATGGATTGGGTGCTAACCCACAAGCCTAGTCCTCTGAAACTAAATCAGTGAAGGACAATCTAAATACTCATCTTATTGTTGAAAACAATTTTATTACATAATCATAAAAGTCTCAAAAACCTACTACAAGAGCTAAGATTCTAATAGCTTCCTTCAAATTTCCAATCCTAATGAGCTCTTGCTCTGCCATATTTAACCTAAAGGGTAGCTACCAACATCTCCCTAAAAATTAGGTGATGTGTCCCCTTTGAATGCAAGAAAAGTGGAGATTTGGTGCACTTGATCGCCCACTTTCTTGGTTTCCTTTGATTTCGAGCTGTTGGAGGGAATATCGAGGATCCCTTGGCTGCCTTTATGAGTTAAGGAGGTGGAAAACCCTCCTGTAATCTCTCCTTGCTACGTACTCCAAGATTTAATTGCAAAATATTCAACAAAATTGGAATATCTTTGTGATTATTCTACATTTAAACCATATTAGGCATTTGAAGTATGACAAGCCTTAATCACCATTTACACTAGCAACATATGACCATAATATAGTTAAATGTGAGTAAGAGAGACTAATAAGGCTAAAAAAGTGACAATTAATCCCTCCAAGTACACCTAATGATGGAGCTCATCATCACCCCCCTACCAAATGGTTGTTCATCCTCTGAGAAGCTTATTCCTCCTTCTCCATCTCTTTCAGTGCTTTAGTTTCCCTTGTGAAATCCTAAGGAAGAAGTGAAGGAGTTCCTTCGATAGGGTAGAACCAACATTATTTTCTGCCTCTTCCAAATTTCTTTTTTCCTCCTATCAGCCTTTCCCATTACCTAGTACCAGTAGCAAAGGTGGATTGAGTTTCAATCCATGCCAGTGTATTTTCATTACTTGCATAGCCAATTTTTTATAGTGGTGCGCAAGGAAAATTTTAGGGGATAATATTCGTAGATGGGCTAATTTTCCATGTTTTTTCCAAAAAAAATATTCACCAATTCCCACTTTTTCCTAAAAGTGATTCGCCAAAATTTTATAAGAAAAAATTATTTTACCTTAAAAATCGCCAAAATTGTATAGAGGCTATATAAAATCATTAGAAATTTTGATATTTTTACTAAAGTATCACTAATAATTTTATAGTTTGCATATTATGGATTAGTAAGATTTGCCAAGGTTTCTAATCTTTAAGACAAGTTTCCATCCTTAAAATTTTCCCTGGTGGTGCGCTTTGTAGAGCAGTCCTCAATCTCTTTGGGGTGTGGTATTACATGTTTTTGAGACTGAATGGGAGGCCATTCCATCTCCTTTGACTGACCATTGTAAATTTATCATCCAATAGCATAGAAACATCATCAAAGTTGGAAATGGCTTGTGCTTGTGTGTTGGGGTACTTGTCTGCAAGTGCAACATCCTTTTTTATCTTGAGATGGTTATTGATGACTCCCCTAGGGCTGAATAGTTCTGCCCTAATTTGTAGAGGCTCTCTATTTTCTCTCCTCATTACAATCCTTACTTCTTGTGCTCTGTCTTCCTCATTAACCATCCAAGAGGATAATTACATTAACTGCATGTCTCCCATTATAGGGTTAGGGTCCCAAATGTTCAAGTTTGTCAACATAATATTGTGCATGTAGAATTATGCCATCTTTTCCTTGTCTGTTATGCTTGACTGGTTGAAAAAATTAATGAATTAATTGCATGTCTGAAAAGGTAAGGATCCATGAGAGGCTAGTGTCCTCATTTGAAATTGGAGTCATTTTTCTATGAGGTAGACTGCATAGGAGTCTCATGGGTATCTGTGTTGAATGGCCTCTATGCAAAAATCTGCCACAATGGCCATTTGTGTGTATTGTTGCTGAACTTGATCTTGCAATCTTGCATTCTCTTCCTGGGCTTCCTAAAGGTGCTCTTTCAACATGGATTCTCTAAGCCTAACATCAGACAAATCCCTTCCCATCTTAGTGACCTTCTCATTCATCATCCCTATGTCAGGCACACCTTTTGTTGTTGTAATTTTCATCTAATGATGACTGCATGCTATTTCTTGTTCTCACTGATAAAATAAAGGGACTACAAAATTCTGAGGAATAAATATGACCCCTTCAATAAATGTATAGTACGAGCTGAGATTTGGCTGAGGGATAGCATGTGACACTGTTGATATATCTTCAGGGATAGGTTTTAGGGAGGTAGGCTCCTCCTTTTCATCTTTCTCTTCCTCCCCTTTGACATATTTCCTTTCATCTTGTGCTTTTACCTCCACATCTTGGGCCTCTTTCCCACCCCTTGGTGTCTTTTCTCCCTCATCCAAGGCTTCCTTCTTTTACTCTAGCCCTGCTAGAGTTTCCTGTAGCAAATACATAGTTTCTTGTAGCAAACTCTGTTTCTTGTAGGAAAAACAAAAAAATGGAAGATGCAGAAAATAATGTTGGTTCTAACCTCTCGAAGGAACTCCTTCAATTATTCCTTAGGAGTTCACAATCGAAAATAAAGCACTAAAATAGATGGAGAAGGAGGAATACGTTTCTCAGAGGATGAACAACCATTTGGTAGGGGGGTGATGATGAGCTCCATCATTAGGTGTAATTGGAGGGATTAATTGTCACCTTTTTAGCCTTATTAGTCTCTCTTACTCACATTTAATTATATTATTGTCATATGTTGCTAGTGTAAATGGTGATTAAGGCTTTTCATACTTCAAATGACTAATATGGTTTAAATGTTGAATACTCACCAAGATATTCCAATTTTGTTGAAGATTTTGCAATTAAATCTTGGAGTACGCAGCAAGGAGAGATTACAGGAGGGTTTTCCACCTCCTTAAATCCTAAAGGTAGCCAAGGGACCCTCGATATTCCATGCAACAGCTCGAAATCAAAGGAAACCAAGAAAGTGGGAGATCAAGTGCACCAAATCTCCACTTTTCTTGCAGTCAAAGGGGACACATCACCTACTTTTTAGGGAGGTGTTGGTAGCTACCCTTTAGGTTAAATATGGTAGAGCAAGAGCTCATTAGGATTGGAAATTTGAAGAAATCTATTGGAATCTTAGCTCTTGTAGTAGGTTTTTGAGACTTTTATGATTATGTAATAAAATTATTTTCAGCAATAAGATGAGTATTTAGATTGTCCTTCATTGATTTAGTTTCAGAGGACTAGGCTTGTGGGTTAGCGCCCAATCCATTGGCCTTAGTCTCTCTCTTGTGTATTAATATTTATCTTTCTGCCATTGTAGCTAGTTTGCTTTATGAGTTCTTGCTAGTTTGTTTGTACATTTCAATTTACTGTTCTTAGTTTGCTTTATTTTATCCTTGATGTAGTTATGCTTGCATAGATATTGGTATAGTAGAATATAAATGTAACACCCCCAAGTTCTATGCTTTTCAAATTAGACATTTGAACATAAATCCAAAGGGGAGTGGACCCCAATGGATAATTATTTGTGTGGATGTGGTTAATTATTTATTTAGAAAAAATAAATAAAATATTGTGTATGCACTATGACCAAATGAGAAATTGAAATCACATGCCTAATCCATGAGGTTATGGAAAAGGTAAAGACTTTCCCCAAAATCTTTCAAAAATCCTTGAAAGAAATTATTTCTAATTTAGATTTTTGAGGAAAAATCTAAATTCCCCAATGATGAGGAAAGTAGTTGGGAAGAGGTAAAAAGCTGGAAAATCTGGAAAAGAAGAAAGCAGCTTTAAAGTCCCTAAATAAGAGAAGCCTAGCCAAACAAGAATAAAAGCATCCTGAAATTCTGGACGCAGAATTGGAAACAGGCTTTGGGGAGAGCATAACTTAAATAAGCTGCTCTAGAACAGATTGAGGTTAGTCTGTTCTTGGAGGATCTCAGCTCGGGTGTGAGTTCTGGAGATAAACGAACTCTAAGGTTGGGAGGACTGGTCATAGTAGCGGTATGCATGCATAATGTTGGATATTATTTTATGACTGTATTAATTATATCTGTATTAAGTATATCAAGGTTATATGCATTGTTCTGTTAGAACTTCTTATTTAAATTTTAGATTGAATGTCTGTTCAGTACCTCATGCAATTACAAGCTAGGTCTAGTAGCTGAAAATTCAGTATGTTAATAGCAGGGAGAAAGTTAAATAAAAACCAAGGGGTTAGTTCTGGGGATTTGTACATTGCAGTAATAAAGGTTAGAGATGATAAATCAATCTGAACGTTTAATCTAATAGAAAAATTCAAGTTGTAGCTTGCTGTCTTTGGAATGAAAAACTTAGTTGATGTGTGGTATAAACAGAACCTGATAATGAAACTGTAACCAATAACAGCAAGTATGAAACCAGAAGCTAAATCATAACTAAGTACGAGGATCTGAAATTAGGGAGTCTAAACTATCAATTTCGGTATTCATTATTTCCATTTGATTGAAGCAAGATGATCTATATCCTAGTTTTCCAATGGAAGAGTTTAATATGCACCAGAGTTTCAAAAATGTTGTATAATTGTAACAATAAAATAAGGGAAGAGTCCTATTGAAAATCTACTTGTGTGATAAAAGTATGTGTGAGGGAAGATTGTAAGCATATTGAAACACTGGGAAAAGAGCATCTACCCACCTTCAATATAAACTGTTGAAAAAGTAGTTGAAACAACGAATGTTAAGTGATATAGATAGATGTATATGTGGATGTATACCTCTATACCAAGATGCTGAAACTTTATAATTATAGATGCTGGAAAGTCTATAAGGTCTGCAAAATGGAAAGTTTGAGGAAGGGCCATTGGTCAGTTAGAATTGGACAAAATATATATACATCTATATGTAAGTCAACTAGATTGACTGATTAGAATTGAGGAAATTTCTCATGGGAATTCTTATCTTCGCCCTACTGCCTTTAATTACTAAAAGGAAATTAAAATACCGGATAAGATTATGAACTTGTAATTGATTCAACAGAAAAAAAATTGATCTGGTGCATAATGTAAAGTATATCTGGGTTAATGTTATGTTGGATAAGGATCTGGGTATGGGAGACGTGACAAATGGTATCGGAGCCCAAGTTGAGAAAACTGGGCAAGTTATGTGCTCACTCAAAAAAAAAAAAAGTTTATGCTGTTGATTTTACCAATGTTGGGTTACTGTACATTGAACAATACTAAGGGATACAGCTACAAACCATGATTAAAGAAGAACAAGTTGTATGTGGATCTGGGTGGGGGGAGGAAACATGCCAGATCCTAAGTATATAGATGTCAAAATGATTAATGAAGTTTTCATTTAAGGCTAAAGACAGCGAAGAAAAATTCATTTTCAGACTTGTGTAGGTGAGAAATGGAAGTTAGAAATTGGTATGCACACCTGATCATTTAATTTCCAGATTGCATATATTTTAACTATCTTTGGATTTGTTTTAATTGAACGAGTTTGAAGTTTTAATGAAATATGTAGTCCATGCATTTAACAGAACTGGTTTGGTAGAAAACTTTGAGTGCTAGAGTTGCATGAGAGAAGGTTGGGAAGAACCATCTCCCAAAATCTCTAAATCTGTGATGGATTTAAATCTGAGGATAGGTATCTTCCAGCGTTTTTAATGAACACAGTCTTAAATAAAACTTCTAAAAACAAATCTAAGCTTTAATTTTGCATAATGGAATAAGAAAGTATTTCTGGTAGAAAAGTAGCAGATGTTTCAGGAATTACAAGTCTAAATGCTATAATATATTATGAAAAAATTTAATGATACAAATCTATTAAAGTGGAGGCCTATCAAGATCTTCTTGATGGTGGAAATCAGTTGTTGAGACGTTGTGGAGTTCTCCGCTTGTAAGATTCATATCGAACCGCCCGCCATGTTCTGCGGGTTCTCCAACAGAGGGAGAATAATACTGTCTAAAGAATTCATCTTCACTCTGATTATCACATATCAGACAATCTGCATCCTCTGACACAAATTCCAGATTAAAAACATCACTTTCAGGATTTGCTTTCAAGAAATTGCCGGTCATTGCATTATTCTTGTTCTTCTCAGACCCCAAGATCTTGTTGGGCAGGGCATGATAATGAGAATGGTTGGAAGCGACGGATCCTCTGGGCGATCGGAATAAAGATCTAGCGACTTTCACTTTTGATGCATTGGAAGACGTACCAAACTTTGCAGCCGATTGAACATGAGAATTTTTAACATAATTAAGTTCGGCCCTGCATACCTTGATAGCATGCATTATTCTCGATGACGATGAAGAAGAATTAGAAGATGGCGAAGATGCTGCAGGCTTAGCGGCAACTCCGACTCTGGATATCTTCTTTGTACTACCTTGGCCTCCAGATTTGGCAGCGTTCGAGTCCGGTAAAGTGGAATGGCTGTGAAATTTTATGTCTACGAAGAATTGATATTGAGAATAGACATATCTATATATGTTTAGCAAGTTTCCTTAAAAGAAAAAAAAAAAATGCAAGTTTATATAAAATAAATAGTAACCAGTTTAAGATAAACAGGAGAAATTGGTAATGTCCAAATTTTAGAAATTATTACAGACTCAAACTTTCAATAAAAGTCTCAAAGGAGATTTGATTGGGAACACTATCAATATAATGGGAAAGATTTTTCCCCAATTTTTACGCAAAAGATTTTTCCCAATTTTTATGCAAAAGATTTTTCCTCAATTTTTACCAACCGGGGTAAAACAAGGGGTCCGATATTTTTTTGACAGCCATTCCAATGTACAGTAAATAAAATGATTTGAGGGGGAAAGGAAAGTCCTTTACATACCTGCATCCATAACAGAAATATCATTAGTTAGTGTATATTTTAATAATATAAAACCATAAGGAATAAATGTGAAAATGGAAAGGAAGAATGAGAGGGAAACCTATAGCTGTGAGATCCATGGAGGAATTAATTGCATATCTCTCTCTTTCCCTTTTTCACTTGGACAAATCCCATTTTGTTCCTATGTGGAAAACAAATACAATATTAAAATAAAACCAGAGATTAAGAAATCAAACCTTCACTGGAATCTAATTCAAAGTGACTTTTCAAGGTTGAGAGGATATCTAAGAGATATATAAGCGTATGAGACAATAAAGACTGACTGGAATAAAGCCTAGAAGTTGTTCTGAAAAAATAATAACTTAAATGTTACAACAGTTAAACCAAAGGAACTAGACGTTAATAAAAAACTGCCAGAGAAACTCTGTTCAGAGAGAATGACAGATTTTATAAGTGAAAAATGAGGAAAAATATCATTAGTGGAACTAACAAGTAAGCTAGAACAGTAAGGGGAAATAAACGATTACCTCGTTCTTGTCAAGAATTCGAGAAATGAAACTCTATTTCCTGGTTCGAGACAAATATGTAGAATAACAGAAACTTAGAATACCTGCTAAATTGAAATAAAGATGGATAGCAGAAAACGAAAAATTATGATAGAAAAATAATGGGTGGGTAAAGTCTTCAACACACCGGAGCTGGGAATGCACGAGGTGGCCATACCCGTAAATTTTGCACTATTGCAGGTCGTCAAATGGTGTGGCATCATGCAAAGATTTTCATCAAAAGAAGGATGGCCTTTTGAGGAACCAAACAGAGGAGTGAATGGTTTCTGGTGAATGAAATTCAGGATTTTAAACCCGGTTCATTGAAAAAACCCTAGTAAATCTCATCCATCAACGTGGCATGATCTCAATTCACATCGCCAGGATCGATGACTAGAGATCGATGTCCAATAGGAACCTGTACTCTCGCACAATACAAAATTTATTAATTTCTGGAAGATTAAATGCGAATAGATGTAGCTAAGTACTATTGAAATCGTTTTCGTGATTGAATGAAAGGAAAAATTTAAGAAATGGTAGGTCTTGAAATAGATTTCAAATTATGGTAATGACACTTGGAAGGGCAAGTACAACACGTAAAATCTTCTCGGGCCCGAAGTAAATGAGTGGTTAATTCCCTACCAACAATGCTCCATGTGGCGTTAATGAAATTGGGAAATGAATCTTAAAATATTTTATCATTTCCAATTTAATTCTAAAATTCTAATTCGGGTACAATATAAAGTTATAACAATGGGTAAATTATATACTTAGGAGAGCAGAAGGATGATTAAGTCGTGACTGAATTGTATGAAAAAAAGTAGTACTGGTTTGACTCGGCGCTCTCATATAGTTCATAGTTGTGTTACGACGAAACACAAGAAATCATAAATTGTATTTACATGCATGGTTAACACTACAGGTTTAAAATATATATAATCGCTTTATTTTACCTCTGTTCCTTTTTATATTATGTTTAAAAAGAACCTAAACGCCGTAAACCGAAATCTTTGTACAATTCGGAAGTCTGGAATTAACACCGGTCCAATGCATAATAATTTAATTAATCACCATGAATTCATATAGTTGACCACTCATTAATGTGCATGTTTATAGGGTTTATATGGATATTACTTCCACCAATTAGTCATTTATAATCTTTGTTAACATGTGCTATTTCTTTAGCTCTCGGCGCTTATCTTTATGGTTGGTTATTGCTTAAGCCAATCCTGAAGTATGGGGATTAGAAAAGTAAAGTACCTTGGATGGGTTAGGTATATTTAGAAAAGTAAATTGTTAAGGAACCTAACTAATGATAATTAGTTCAAATGTATAAACGTTGTAGAAAAAAGAAGAAGAAAAGATTAAGTTTAGGATTAATAAAGTTATAAAAGAGGGTTATACATGTAGAGGATGAATTGAATAAGGTAAGGTGTTATGTGAAACTAAGGTAAGAGTTTTGATAGACTACACAAATCCGTTGAAACCTTTTTGGTTAGGAAATCGATTAGGAATACTACCATACAAGCTAAGGAATAAACCCTTGTTATTAAAAAGGAGATTTTAAAATCTTAAGTTGATGTCATGGGTTTCTTATCTAGTACTTTTATTAATGATCAGTAAAAGGATGGCATATTATTATGGAAAATGAATAACTTAATAGAAACATAAAATATCGTGTGAGGGTTGTGAAACATAACCCCCTATTAAGTTATGACTAGATGTCGATGTGTAACATGGCATGTGAAGTGAACTATAAAAATAGATGAGTTAACCTATCGGTTTCACAATTATTATCGAGAAATAATATCTCTAAGAAGAATGTTATAAATGAGGTTGGACAATTGGATGATCATTCCAACTAGAAATATACATAATGAATGAAGAGAAGAGGTGAAACGAGAAAGATTACAAGCACTTATGTAAGTATAAGTCAACGTAACAAATAAATATTCAAGGTCGAAAGTTGGGATAATAATCATATATAATTATTATAATGGCTTTGAATTAACATATAATTTCATATGTGACATATGAAATTTAGATTTCGTATATATATGGAATGGTCGTTAAGGAATTTTAAAAGAAAAATTCATATGAAGAGTTGGTTAATGATTGAATGGATGAAAATTTAAAAGGGTAAATTTTACAATAGATAAAAAGGAACTTAATTTAAATGAGGTGGATTCATTTAATTAAGCATACGTATGGTGATGGTATAAATTTAAACTAATAGATATTAGTCAAAGAGGAAAATGTTGACAGTTAGAACCATTACCTATTGGTAAGGATAATTAAAAATGATATATATATATATATATATATATATATATAGATATAAAGAAAAAAAAAAAATGAAAACAAGGTTTCAACACTTACAAGATATGAATAGATTATTCATATAAAGTGGTGATAAAAGTAAAGATTATATTAAGGGCATCAATATTGGTGTATTAAAAGACTTGTAATTCAATTATATCCAAGTGTGACTAAGGAGATTATAAAAATAAAATGTACGTAGGAAAATTTAATGAAAGTGTAATCCTACGATATCTCACAGGGACGAGATGAGAAAAACCTTATACCCACAAGATTAAGGGAGAAGGACTAATTCACTAGGGAAAATTGAAAGTGAATTCACCTTAAAAGTTTATAAGTAAAGTGGAATGCCATATTTAATCATATGACTGGAATATTATTACTCTAATTATGGTTAAAGGAGTAAGAATTTTTTTTAAAAAGGAAAAAAAATTGGATGTTGGTATTTGGTAAAATTACTAAGATGATTTTGAAGTCAGGTATATTTAAGTCATGACTAAAGTATTTGGAAATAAGCATATTTTATTTCATGTATATGGAAATTAATGAAGTGCTAATTTTCCCAGGAGAGTTAGCTAAAGTAAAATTGAAAATCTAACAATTGTTTTTTTATTCATGGGAAAATAATTATGAAAATTATCATGCATGGATAAGAATCCAATGGAGCACAATTATTTTTCTCAATATAACCATGGTTTTAGGTTGTAAGTGGTCTTTGTTAGAAACCATGTGTTGTTTATATAAACCATAGGTTGATGTTTAATGATTAGTGAAATTCATATATAGATATAATTGGTGAATCATCATTGGAATTAGTAAAGCATGACCATACAATTAAAAGTAAAGGCATAAATTCTGGTGATTCTTTGAAAAAGGGGAAATTGTGGCAAATTCATTTTTGAAATTATCAAGTAGTAATACTTGTGAATGTGATGGATTATAGTAATTACATATATCACTATAAAAGAAATATGTACTCACAGTATAAAATTTATGAGTGTAAATTTTATTAAATTAAATTTTCCTGAGTCTTAAATTCAAGGACCAGGTAATAGTGTGAAATCATACAGCTACAAATTGGGAGAAAGGAGAATGAGCTGTATTTGGACTTGAGTGTGGGGGAAACCCATCAGATCCAAATTTATTCATGTAAGTTTTGAACTAGTAAATACAATTCATAAAAGATGTTAGAAGAAAAAAAATATATATATTTTCATGTCTGAAGTAAGAATTGAATTATAGACATTATTAACGAGTATAGTTATTACTAATTAAATTGATTGGCTAACAAAAGAAAACAATGAGAAGGTACTGGAGGTACAGTTATGAACTGAGAAAGGGTAAGCATAACCATGCATATGATACAGTTGTTTTCTTTCATTTATGAGTACTAATGAAAAGTTGTAAAATTGTTTAGCCAACTGTGTAACAGGAAATTGTACACTCTGGAAACAAGGAGAAAAAAAAAGTGAAGATAAGTGCAGATAAATCACCTAGAAAATCAAGAAAAGCTGAACTGGACCAAGTTTGCGTGAGGAAAGAATCTCACTGAAAAACAAGAAAGGATAAGTAGTGTACTAAAAGTGCACTAAACTATTATGAACCTGAACGGTTTGACTAATAACTGAATTCCTTGAAATTATTGAAATTCAGAATGTTATTGTGGATTATTAATTATATGTACCTGATATTACTTACATTGGTATGAATTGTGGACAGAAAGAACGGAAAAAAAGATTTTCTAGACAGACTTCTTGCAAAGAAGTAGGCAGAAAATCAACTGCATAAGGCATCAGTAAATAGAGTGGAAGCAGGAGAGTACTCTGCTGGAAACTAAGCAAGGACGAAGAAGAAATCTTCGTCAAAGTAGAAAAAAATCAACGTTAAAGTGTAACACCGAGGAAGGTGTTGGAAAGGGGGGGACTAATGGCTTATAAACTAGCCTTACCCTTACATATTAAATTTCATGATGTGTTTCATGTCTCCTTGTTGGAAAATAATAATAATTTTTGTACATGATGCTTCTCACATTATTGATTTGAAATGTGATCCAGGTGGAACCAGAAGAGGAATTCCTTCCAGAGCCGCTTCAAATCTGAGAGCGGGAAGAAATTGAATTGCGAAATCGAACAATAGCTAGAGTAAAGGTGCATTGGAGCACTTTACTGCTGGAAAAGCTACATGGAAAAGAGAAGCTGAGATGATGGAAAAGCATTCATCTTTATTTTCAAAATAAGCTAAGTAGATAGTTGTCAACACCGAGGATGGTGTTTGTTTTCAGAGGGGGAATATGTAACACCCCCAAGTACTATGCTTTTCAAATTAGACATTTGAACATAAATCCAAAGGGGAGTGGACCCCAATGGATAATTATTTGTGTGGATGTGGTTAATTATTTATTTAGAAAAAATAAATAAAATATTGTGTATGCACTATGACCAAATGAGAAATTGAGATCACATGCCTAATCCATGAGGTTATGGAAAAGGTAAAGACTTTCCCCAAAATCTTTCAAAAATCCTTGAAAGAAATTATTTCTAATTTAGATTTTTGAGGAAAAATCTAAATTCCCCAATGATTAGGAAAGTAGTTGGGAAGAGGTAAAAAGCTGGAAAAGCTGGAAAAGCTGAAAGCAGCTTTAAAGTCCCTAAATAAGGGAAGCCTAGGCAAACATGAATAAAGCATCCTGAAATTCTCGACGCAGAATTGGAAACAGGCTTTGGGGAAAGCATATCTTAAATAAGCTGCTCCAGAACAGATTGAGGTTAGTCTGTTCTTGGAGGATCTCAGCTCGGGGGTGAGTTCTAGAGATAAACGAACTCTAAGGTTGGGAGGACTGGTCATAGTAGTGGTATGCATGCATAATTTTGGAGATTATTTTATGACTGTATTAATTATATCTGTGTTAAGTATTTCAAGGTTATATGCATTGTTCTGTTAGAACTTCTTAATTAAATTTTAGATTGAATGTGTGTTCAGTACCTCTTGTAATTACAAGCTAGGTTAGTAGCTGAAAATTCAGTATGTAAATAGCCGGGAGAAAGTTAAATAAAAACCAAGGGGTTAGTTCCGGGAATTTGCACATTACAGAAATAAAGGTTAGAGATGATAAATCAATCTGAATGTTTAATCTAATAGAAAAATTCAAGTTATAGCTTGCTGTCTTTGGAATGAAAACTTAGTTGATGTGTTGTATAAACAACTCCGCAATGAACCGTAACCAATAACAACAAGTATGAAACCGTAGCTAAATCATAACTAAGTACGAGGATCCGAAATTAGGGAGTCTAAACTATCAATTTCGGTATTCATTATTTTACTTGATTGAAGCAAGATGATCTATATCCTAGTTTTCCAATGGAAGAGTTTAATATGCACCGTATTTCAAATATGTTGAATATTTGTAACAATAAAATAAGGGAAGAGTCCTATTGAAAATCTACCTATGTGTGATAAAATTATGTGTCAGGGAAGATGGTAAGCACATTTAAACACTGGGAAAAGAGCATCTACCCACCTTCAATATAAACTCATGAAAAAGTAGTTGAAACAACGAATTTTAAGATATAGATAGATGTATATGGGATGTATACCTCAATACCAAGATGCTGAAACCTTTATAATTAGGATGCCTGAAAGTCTATAAGGTCTGCAAAATGGAAAGTTTGAGGAAGGGCCATTGGTCAGTTAGAATTGGACAAAATATATATACATCTATATGTAAGTCAACTAGATTGACTGATTAGAATTGAGGAAATTTCTCATGGGAATTCTTATCTTCGCCCTACTGCCTATAATTACTAAAAGGAAATTAAAATACCGGATAAGATTATGAACTTGTAATTGATTCAACAGAAAAAAAATTGGATGTGATCTGGTGCATAATGTAAAGTATATCTAGGTTAATGTTATGTTGGATAAGGATCTGGGTATGGGAGACGTGACAAATGGTATCGGAGCCCAAGTTGAGAAAACTGGGCAAGTTATGTGCTCACTCAAAAAAAAAAAAAGTTTATGCTGCTAATTTTACCAATGTTGGGTTACTGTACATTGAACAATACTAAGGGATACAGCTACAAACCATGATTAAAGAAGAACAAGCTGTATGTGGATCTGGGTGGGGGGAGGAAACATGCCAGATCCTAAGTCTATAGATGTCAAAATGATTAATGAAGTTTTCATTTAAGGCTAAAGACAGCGAAGAAAAATTCATTTTCAGACTTGTCTAGGTGAGAAATGGAAGTTAGAAATTGGTATGCACACCTGATCATTTAATTTCCAGATTGCATATATTTTAACTATCTTGGGATTTGTTTTAATTGAACGAGTTTGAAGTTTTAATGAAATATGTAGTCCATGCATTTAACAGAATTGGTTTGGTAGAAAACTTTGAGTGCTAGAGTTGCATGAGAGAAGGCTGGTAAGAACCATCTCCCAAAATCTCTAAATCTGTGATGGATTTAAATCTGAGGATAGGTATCTTCCAGCGTTTTTAATGAACATAGTCTTAAATAAAACTTCTAAAAACAAATCTAAGCTTTAATTTTGCATAATGGAATAAGAAAGTATTTCTGGTAGAAAAGTAGTAGATGTTTCAGGAATTACAAGTCTAAATGCTATAATATATTATGAAAAAATTTAATGATACAAATCTGTTAAAGTGGAGGCCTATCAAGATCTTCTTGATGGTGGAAATCAGTTGTTGAGACGTTGTGGAGTTCTCCGCTTGTAAGATTCATATCGAACCGCCCGCCATGTTCTGCGGGTTCTCCAACAGAGGGAGAATAATACTGTCTAAAGAATTCATCTTCACTCTGATTATCACATATCAGACAATCTGCATCCTCCGACACAATTCCAGATTAAAAACATCACTTTCAGGATTTGCTTTCAAGAAATTTCCGGCCATTGCATTATTCTTGTTCTTGTCAGACCCCAAGATCTTGTTGGGCAGGGCATGATAATGAGAATGGTTGGAAGCGACGGATCCTCTGGGCGATCGGAATAAAGATCTAGCGACTTTCACTTTTGATGCATTGGAAGACGTACCAAACTTTGCAGCCGATTGAACATGAGAATTTTTAACATAATTAAGTTCGGCCCTGCATACCTTGATAGCATGCATTATTCTCGATGACGATGAAGAAGAATTAGAAGATGGCGAAGATGCTGCAGGCTTAGCGGCAACTCCGACTCTGGATATCTTCTTTGTACTACCTTGGCCTCCAGATTTGGCAGCGTTCGAGTCCGGTAAAGTGGAATGGCTGTGAAATTTTATGTCTACGAAGAATTGATATTGAGAATAGACATATCTATATATGTTTAGCAGGTTTCCTTAAAAGAAAAAAAAAAAATGCAAGTTTATATAAAATAAATAGTAACCAGTTTAAGATAAACTGGAGAAATTGGTAATGTCCAAATTTTAGAAATTATTACAGACTCAAAATTTCAATAAAAGTCTCAAAGGAGATTTGATTGGGAACACTATCAATATAATGGGAAAGATTTTTCCCCAATTTTTACGCAAAAGATTTTTCCCAATTTATACGCAAAAGATTTTTCCTCAATTTTTACCAACCGGGGTAAAACAAGGGGTCCGATATTTTTTTGACAGCCATTCCAATGTACAGTAAATTAAATGATTTGAGGGGGAAAGGAAAGTCCTTTACATACCTGCATCCATAACAGAAATATCATTAGTTAGTGTATATTTTAATAATATAAAACCATAAGGAATAAATGTGAAGTAGAAAGGGAAGAATGAGAGGGAAACCTATAATCCTTGAGATCCATGGAGGAATTAATTACTCATCTCTCTCTTTCCCTTTCACTTGGATAATCACATTTGTTCCTCTGTGGAAAACTCAATCTATCTATTAAAATAAATAGAATTAAAGAAATCAAAACATTATTAACGAATCTAATTCAAAGTGACTTTTCAAGGTTGAGAGGATATCTAAGAGATATATAAGCGTATGAGACAATAAAGACTGACTGGAATAAAGCCTAGAAGTTGTTCTGAAAAAATAATAACTTAAATGTTACAACAGTTAAACCAAAGGAACTAGACGTTAATAAAAAACTGCCAGAGAAACTCTGTTCAGAGAGAATGACAGATTTTATAAGTGAAAAATGAGGAAAAATATCATTAGTGGAACTAACAAGTAAGCTAGAACAGTAAGGGGAAATAAACGATTACCTCGTTCTTGTCAAGAATTCGAGAAATGAAACTCTATTTCCTGGTTCGAGACAAATATGTAGAATAACAGAAACTTAGAATACCTGCTAAATTGAAATAAAGATGGATAGCAGAAAACGAAAAATTATGATAGAAAAATAATGGGTGGGTAAAGTCTTCAACACACCGGAGCTGGGAATGCACGAGGTGGCCATACCCGTAAATTTTGCACTATTGCAGGTCGTCAAATGGTGTGGCATCATGCAAAGATTTTCATCAAAAGAAGGATGGCCTTTTGAGGAACCAAACAGAGGAGTGAATGGTTTCTGGTGAATGAAATTCAGGATTTTAAACCCGGTTCATTGAAAAAACCCTAGTAAATCTCATCCATCAACGTGGCATGATCTCAATTCACATCGCCAGGATCGATGACTAGAGATCGATGTCCAATAGGAACCTGTACTCTCGCACAATACAAAATTTATTAATTTCTGGAAGATTAAATGCGAATAGATGTAGCTAAGTACTATTGAAATCGTTTTCGTGATTGAATGAAAGGAAAAATTTAAGAAATGGTAGGTCTTGAAATAGATTTCAAATTATGGTAATGACACTTGGAAGGGCAAGTACAACACGTAAAATCTTCTCGGGCCCGAAGTAAATGAGTGGTTAATTCCCTACCAACAATGCTCCATGTGGCGTTAATGAAATTGGGAAATGAATCTTAAAATATTTTATCATTTCCAATTTAATTCTAAAATTCTAATTCGGGTACAATATAAAGTTATAACAATGGGTAAATTATATACTTAGGAGAGCAGAAGGATGATTAAGTCGTGACTGAATTGTATGAAAAAAAGTAGTACTGGTTTGACTCGGCGCTCTCATATAGTTCATAGTTGTGTTACGACGAAACACAAGAAATCATAAATTGTATTTACATGCATGGTTAACACTACAGGTTTAAAATATATATAATCGCTTTATTTTACCTCTGTTCCTTTTTATATTATGTTTAAAAATAACCTAAACGCCGTAAACCGAAATCTCTGTACAATTCGGAAGTCTGGAATTAACACCGGTCCAATGCATAATAATTTAATTAATCACCATGAATTCATATAGTTGACCACTCATTAATGTGCATGTTTATAGGGTTTATATGGATATTACTTCCACCAATTAGTCATTTATAATCTTTGTTAACATGTGCTATTTCTTTAGCTCTCGGCGCTTATCTTTATGGTTGGTTATTGCTTAAGCCAATCCTGAAGTATGGGGATTAGAAAAGTAAAGTACCTTGGATGGGTTAGGTATATTTAGAAAAGTAAATTGTTAAGGAACCTAACTAATGATAATTAGTTCAAATGTATAAACGTTGTAGAAAAAAAAAAGAAGATTAAGTTTAGGATTAATAAAGTTATAAAAGAGGGTTATACATGTAGAGGATGAATTGAATAAGGTAAGGTGTTATGTGAAACTAAGGTAAGAGTTTTGATAGACTACACAAATCCGTTGAAACCTTTTTGGTTAGGAAATCGATTAGGAATACTACCATACAAGCTAAGGAATAAACCCTTGTTATTAAAAAGGAGATTTTAAAATCTTAAGTTGATGTCATGGGTTTCTTATCTAGTACTTTTATTAATGATCGGTAAAAGGATGGCATATTATTATGGAAATTGAAGAACTTAATAGAAACATAAAATATCGTGTGAGGGTTGTGAAACATAAACCCCTATTAAGTTATGAATAGATGTCGATGTATAACATGGCATGTGAAATGAATTATAAAAAGAGATGAGTTAACTTATCGGTTTCACAATTATTATCGAGAAATAATATCTCTAAGAGGAATGGTATAAATGAGGTTGGACAATTGGATGATCATTCCAACTAGAAATATGCATAATGAATGAGGAGAAGAGGTGAAACGAGAGAGATTACAAGCACTTATGTAAACATAAGTCAACGTAACAAATAAATATTCAAAGTCGAAAGTTGGGATAATAATCATATATATAATCATTATAATGGCTTTGAATTAACACATAATTTCATATGTGACATATGAAATTTAGACTTAGTATATATATGGAATGATTGAATGGATGAAAATTTAAAAGGGTAAAATGTACAATAGATAAAAAGGAACTTAATTCAAGTGAAATGGATTCATACGTATGGTAGATTTGTAGAATAGTAAAAATGAAAACGAGGTTTCAACACTTACAAGATATAAATAGATTATTCATATAAAGTGGGGATAAAAGTAAAGATTATATAAGGGCATCAATATTGGTGTATTAAAATACTTGCAATTCAATTATATCCAAGTGTGACTAAGGAGATTTTAAAAATAAAATGTACATAGGAAAATTTAATGAAGTTGTAATCCTACGATATCTCAAAGGGACGAGATGAGAAAAACCTTATACCCACAAGATTAAGGGAGAAGGACTAATTCACTAGGGAAAATTGAGAGTGAATTCACCTTAAAAGTTTATAAGTAAAGTGGAATGCCATATTTAATCGTATGACTGGAATATTATTACTCTAATTATGGATGGTAATTGGTAAAATTAGCAAGATGATTTTGAAGTCAGGTATATTTAAGTCATGACTAAAGTATTTAGAAATAAGCATGTTTTAGTTCATGTATATGGAAATTAATGAAGTGCTAAGTTTCCCAGGAGAGTTAGCTAAAGTAAAATTGAAAATCTAACAAGTGTTTTTTTATTGGGAAAATAATTATGAAAATTATCATGCATGGATAAGAATCCAAATGGAGCACAATTATTTTCCTCAATATAACCATGGTTTTAGGTTGTAAGTGGTCTTTGTTAGAAACCATGGGTTGTTTATATAAACCATAGGTTGATTTCTAATGATTAGTGAAATTCATATATAGATATAATTGGTGAATCATCATTGGAATTAGTAAAGCATGAACATACAATTAAAAGTAAAGGCATAAATTCTGGTGATTCTTTGAAAAAGGGGAAATTGTGGCAAATTCATTTTTGAAATTATCAAGTAGTAATACTTGTGAATGTGATGAATTATAGTAATTACATATATCACTATAAAAGAAACATGTACTCACACTATAAAATTTTATGGGTGTAAATTTTATTAAATTAAATTTTCCTGAGTCTTAAATTCAAGGACCAGGTAATAGTGTGAAATCATACAGCTACAAATTGGGAGAAAGGAGAATGAGCTGTATTTGGACTTGGGTGTGGGGGAAACTCATCAGATCCAAATTTATTCATATAAGTTTTGAACTCGTAAATACAATTCATAAAAGAGGTTAGAAGAAAAAAAATATTTTCATGTCTGAAGTAAGAATTGAATTATAGACATTATTAACGAGTATAGTTATTACTAATTAAATTGATTGGCTAACAAAAGAAAACAATGAGAAGGTACTGGAGGTATAGCTATGAACTGAGAAATGGTAAGCATAACCATGCATATGATACAGTCGTTTTCTTTCATTTATGAGTACTAATGAAAATTTGTAAAATTGTTTAGCCAAGTGTGTAACAGGAAATTGTACACTCTGAAAACAAGGAGAAAAAAAGGTGAAGATAAGTGCAGATAAATCACCTAGAAAATTAAGAAAAGATGAACTGGACCAAGTTTGCGTGAGGAAAGAATCTCACTGAAAAACAAGAAAGGATAAGTAGTGTACTAAAAGTGCACTAAACTATTATGAACCTGAACGGTTTGACTAATAACTAAATTCCTTGAAACTATTGAAATTCAGAATGTTATTGTGGATTATTAATTATATGTACCTGATATTACTTACATTGGTATGAATTGTGGACAGAAAGAACGGAATAAAAGATTTTCTAGACAGACTTCTTGCAAAGAAGTAGGAATAAAATCAACTGCATAAGGCATCAGTAAATAGAGTGGAAGCAGGAGAGTACTCTGCTGGAAACTAAGCAAGGACGAAGAAGAAATCTTCGTCAAAGTTGAAAAATCAACGTTAAAGTGTAACACCGAGGAAGGTGTTGGAAAGGGGGGAACTAATGGCTTATAAACTAGCCTTACCCTTGCATATTAAATTTCATGATGTGTTTCATGTCTCCTTGTTGGAAAAAAAATAATAATTTTTGTACATGATGCTTCTCACATTATTGATTGGAATGTGATCCAGGTGGAACCAGAAGAGGAATTCCTTCCAGAGCCGCTTCAAATCTGAGAGCGGGAAGAAATTGAATTGCGAAATCGAACAGTAGCTAGAGTAAAGGTGCAGTGGAGCACTTTACTGCTAAAAAAGCTACATGGAAAAGAGAAGCTGAGATGATGGAAAAGCATTCATATTTATTTTCAAAATAAACTAAGTAGATAGTTGTCAACACCGAGGACGGTGTTTGTTTTCAGAGGAGGAATATGTAGCACCCCCAAGTTCTATGCTTTTCAAATTAAACATTTGAACATAAATCCAAAGGGGAGTGGACCCCAATGGATAATTATTGTGTGGATGTGGTTAATTATTTATTTATGAAAAATAAATAAAATATTGTGTATGCACTATGACCAAATGAGAAATTGAGATCACATGCCTAATCCATGAAGTTATGGAAAAGGTAAAGACTTTCCCCAAAATCTTTCAAAAATCCTTGAAAGAAATTATTTCTAATTTAGATTTTTGAGGAAAAATCTAAATTCCCCAATGATGAGGAAAGTAGTTGGGAAGAGGTAAAAAGCTGGAAAAGCTGGAAAAGCATAAAGCAACTTTAAAGTCCCTAAATAAGGGAAGCCTAGGCAAACAGGAATAAAGCATCCTGAAATTCTGGACGCAGAATTGGAAACAGGCTTTGGGGAAAGCATAGCTTAAATAAGCTGCTCTAGAACAGATTGGGGTTAGTCTGTTTTTGGAGGATCTCAGCTCGGGGGTGAGTTCTGGAGATAAACGAACTCTAAGGTTGGGAGGACTGGTCATAGTAGCGGTATGCATGCATAATTTTGGAGATTATTTTATGACTGTATTAATTATATATGTGTTAAGTATATCAAGGTTATATGCATTGTTCTGTTAGAACTTCTTATTTAAATTTTAGATTGAATGTTTGTTCAGTACTTCATGTAATTACAAGCTAGGTTAGTAGCTGAAAATTCAGTATGTCAATAGCAGGGAGAAAGTTAAATAAAAACCAAGGGGTTAGTTTCGGGAATTTGTACATTGCAGTAATAAAGGTTAGAGATGATAAATAAATCTGAATGTTAATCTAATAGAAAAATTCAAGTTGTAGCTTGTTGTCTTTGGAATGAAAAACTTAGTTGATGTGTGGTATAAACAAAACCTGTTAATGAAACTGTAACCAATAACAGCAAGTATGAAACCAGAAGCTAAATCATAACTAAGTACGAGGATCTGAAATTAGGGAGTCTAAACTATCAATTTCGGTATTCATTATTTCCATTTGATTGAAGCAAGATGATCTATATCCTAGTTTTCCAATGGAAGAGTTTAATATGCACCATAGTTTCAAAAATGTTGTATAATTGTAACAATAAAATAAGGGAAGAGTCCTATTGAAAATCTACTTGTGTGATAAAAGTATGTGTGAGGGAAGATTGTAAGCATATTGAAACACTGGGAAAAGAGCATCTACCCACCTTCAATATAAACTGCTGAAAAAGTAGTTGAAACAACGAATGTTAAGTGATATAGATAGATGTATATGTGGATGTATACCTCTATACCAAGATGCTGAAACTTTATAATTATAGATGCTGGAAAGTCTATAAGGTCTGCAAAATGGAAAGTTTGAGGAAGGGCCATTGGTCAGTTAGAATTGGACAAAATATATATATACATCTATATGTAAGTGAACTAGATTGACTGATTAGAATTGAGGAAATTTCTCATGGGAATTCTTATCTTCGCCCTACTGCCTATAATTACTAAAAGGAAATTAAAATACCGGATAAGATTATGAACTTGTAATTGATTCAACAGAAAAAAAATTGGATGTGATCTGGTGCATAATGTAAAGTATATCTGGGTTAATGTTATGTTGGATAAGGATCTGGGTATGGGAGACGTGGTTGTATAGTACAACAGGTTCAACAACATTTAACATGCTAGTCATAGAATCATTTTGCCTATATCTTGCTGGAAATTGAGTTTGCCTACCTGATCTCCTGAGTGTTTGATTGGCATACAAACTATTTTCATTATTCCTTGATCGACTTGGCTTGATGATTGTATCTGTACCTTCTTCTTCTTCCTTTTTTTGCTGCTGCTACTCATGGATATCTCCTATTTCATCACTCGTTTATTCCACCAACAAAGGAATGTCCCATTCTTCATTCTTGTTTTCATTGCTTCCATCATGAACCTACTCATGAAAAACTACATCTCTACTCGCAAAAACTTTATGAGTAGAGGGATCAAACAATTTGTAAGATTTAAATTTAGTACAATACCCAACAAAAGTGTATTTGATGGCCTGTGAATCCAGTTTCTTTCTATCCTCCTTTGGAACATGAGCAAAGGCTTTGGATCCAAAAAATCTTAAATGTCTAATTGTAGGTTTAAAACCTAATACGACTTCAAATGGAGTTTTAAATTCAAGACTTTTTGTTGGGCTCATGTTCTTTAAATACACTGTAGTATTTATCACTTCATCCCAAAATCCATTAGAAATATTCTTACCTTTTAGCATGCTGCGAGAACACTCCACAAGGTTTCTGTTTGTCCTCTTTGCAACCTCATTCTGTTAAGAGTGTGGGTTATTGTAAACTATTTCAGTATTCCATGGTATTTTCAATATTTGTTGAAGTCGGCCTTCCTGTATTCTCCCCCTTGATCAAAGCAGAGAATCTTGCTGAATTTACATGTCTGCTTCTCAATTATGCTTCTGAACTGTTTGAAATATTCAAAAGCATGAATATTTTTACTAAGAAAATATACGCATGTGAATCTTGTACAGTAATAAAAAAATAATAATAAATAATAAGCACCTCCCAATGATCTTGACTGCATTGGCCCACATAAATCAGTGTGGAATAACTCTATTATCTCTATGTTTTCTATTAACATTTACAAGAAACTCATCTCTGTGCATCTTCCCAAGAGCACATGCTTCACAATCAACCAGAATATGCTTTAAATTAGGGAGACCATTGGCCATACTTCTTTTCTGAAGTAGCAACAAATCATTGAAATTAATATGGCCAAATCTCTAATGCCATAAATCTTCTACAGACATACCTGATGATGTCAAAGCTTGATGTGGTGAACTTCTCACATTCAGCTTGTAAAGACCTCCCACACTAATCCTACTGCAATTGTCTTCATGCAATCCAAAAAATCCTTAATAACACAATATGACTTAAAGAATTCTACGTTAAGGTTCTGATCTGTTATCATTGAAACATAAATCAGATTCTTATTAATTTCGGGTACATACATCACATTTTGAATGTGCCTAATATTTCCATCAGGTAGTATTACAGGAACATTACCATGCCCTTTGATTTGGTACCCTTTGTCATCACCAAGGTATATTTTTGTACCGTTGCTAGTTTCTTTGAAGTCTTCAATCGATTGTCTATAACCTGTCATGTGGGAGGAAGCTCCTGAATCCACATACCAAATATCTGCTTCATCATTCTCATCAGAATCAACCATGAATAGTCAGAGGTCCTGGTTATGGTCATCATCAACAAAGTGTCCTACATGTCTCTTGTATCTTTGATGACCTTCATCAAATTTCTTCTTTCAGCAATGTTTAGCCATATGGCCAATTTTACCAAAATAGAAACATTTTATTGTCGAATCATTCCTATTTGATGACATACCTTGAGATGGAGTCGAAATTTTTTGTGGTGTACCTCCCCCTCTCTATCCTCCTTTTGCCTTCCTCTGAAAGGATTCTTATTCTCCATTAAAGCAAGATCTGAGCTCTGGGGTTTCAGGGTCATCCACCTTTCTTCCTCTTGTATTAGAATCCTTGTCAATTCTTCAAATTTGGGGACTTTATCTCTCGCATTCAAGCATGTGATAAACATATGATAGTCGTCAGTCATACCATTCATAGTAATTGTTACCAGATCATGAATGGACCTTGGAAGCTAAAAAATCTTTTGAACTGGTCAAACTAGCCCTTACTCAAACACCAGTCCTAATCAGTCCCAATTTTACCAAAGACTTCTACATTTTCTCATTTTCCTTTGAACACACCATTGCTGCAGTGCTACTACCAAAGAACATGACAGGGCAAGAATATCCTATAGCCTTCTTCAGCAAAGCCCTTAGAGATGCTCCTCTCAATTATAACATCATGGAGAAGCAAGCCTATGCCTTGATTAAAGCATTGAAAGATTTTAAAGTTTATATCTTACATTCTCACATCATTGCTTTCGTTCCACATACTGTTGTCAAACATATTTTGAATCAAGACCCTGATGGTAAAAGGGAAAAGTGGATTGCTATTGTTCTAGAATATGACTTAGAAATTAGACCAACTAAACTGGTCAAATGACAAGGGCTCGCAAAACTTATGGCTGAATCAAATTTCCAAGATTTAGATATGAATATGGTTGATGTTTTAGAAGAACAAGAAGAGTGCAAAGCTCCCTATGTTGAAGAAACATTTCTCAATTCATCTTGGTATGCTGATATCCTGTATGTCCTCTTTTATCTTAATGCTCCACCTACATTATCAAAGACGAAAGCTAGGTTCCTGAAACAAAATCTTTGAATTTCTGCATCATATATGGAATGTTATATTGGAAAAACCCTGTAGGCATATTTCTTAAATGTTTGCTAGAGGATGATGCAGGAAAGATCATGCATGAGCTACATGAGGGAGAATGTGGAGGCCATATTTACAGGAAAACCACAACTAACAGAATCCTTAGTGCTGGCTACTATTGGCCTACCCTATTTCCCCACACCCACAAACTATTCATGACTTTCCATAAGTGCCAAATTTTTGATGGCAAGAGAAAGCTCTTACCTTTGCCTTTACATCCCATTACTGTTGAAGCCCCTGTTCAACAATGGGGTTTGGAATTCATTGGTGAGATCCACCCTGATTCATCTACCCAACACAAGTGGATCCTTACTGCTACTGATTACTTGACCAAGTGGAGAGAAGCCATCCCCTCCAGAAATACCACCGACTCAGTCATTATCAAATTCTTGAGACCAACATCCCTTCTAGATTTGGTTGCCCTAGAAAAATCATCACAGATAATGCTACTGCCTTCACATCCAAAAGAATGGTTGAATTTTGTTATAAATATCACATCACATTAGGACATTCCATAGCTTATTACCCTCAAGGTAATGGGTTAGCCGAGTCTTCCAACAAAAGCTTAGTCAATATCATCAACAAGCTCCTGGAACAGAATCAAAAGGCATGGCATGGCAAACTAGTGCATGCATTATGGGCTGATAGACTAATCACCAAGAAATCCATTGGTATGTCTCCCTATCAACTGGTATATGGCATGGATGCCATTTTCCCAACATCCTTGGGAGTCTCGGTAATGAAGCTTCTCCAAGAAGCACAATCAGAAGAAAATGACATGCAAAGGAGGCTAAATCAAACCATTCATTTACATCAGACAAGGGAGGAGGTTTATCAAAGGACACAAGTAGTACAAGAAAATATAAAGAAGATTTATGACAGGAGGACCAGAGCAAATGATTTCTAGGTTGGAGATCAAGTATTGAAATGGGACTCAAGGAGGGAAGACAAAGGTAAACATGGTAAGTTTGAAAATTTGTGAAAGGGACCATACATCATCATTTCAGCTAGTGGGAATAATGCTTTCGTTTTACAATAGCTGAATGGAGGAGAGATTTTTGGAGGTCCTGTAAATGGCAGGACACTCAAGCACTACTTTTGTCAAGAGTCTTAGTTTGAATTTGTCACTCATTATACATACCATGGTTTAAAGAAAAGTTATAGAGAGAAAAACACAAAAAACATGAAAAAATAGAAAAGAGGTAAAGCCCCATACCCAAAAAATAGAACTACTGAAAGTGTGTAAGACTAAATACCACTACTAGTGCATAAAGAAGTCTTGTTTCAGCCATCTAGACTAATCTTGGCAAAATCAAGTTTTAAATTTATTGTTTATAAGTTAGCAAAAGATAGTTGGTCAAATTATTCAAGCTTGACTTGTCAAAGGGTAGATTAGGGAAAAAGATACTGGTTCCATGTGCTTAAAATAGAACCAAAGAAAAAAATAGGGATGAATAGCAAACAATGTATCCTAGCCCTGATTTTTCTAGCCTTATTTTGTACAAAAATAACATTTGCGTGCAGCTTGTTTTTATGCCACAAACCCATGGTAAGTCAGATTGTCTAATCCTAATTTAACTATGCTTTCAATTTCATGTTTATAGCCTAGTGAATGAATCCTTTCAAACAACTTAATCTTGACAGTTGAGTAGTATAGGTAGAGAATAAAAGGAGTTCATTAGCTAATTTGAATTTCTGGAAGAAATAATATGGAAATAGATAGTTTGTTTTGTTTTCAAAATAAACAAATGTCAAGGTTGCTAGTCCAAATGCACCTAAGGAAGGAAATTTTTTTAGGCAAGTAGGTTGGGTAGGTAGAAATGAAGTGGAGCTACTCATGGCTTTCAGATTGTTGAGATCATAGTTTCAAGAAAACATCAACAAATGAAAAGAGGTAAAAATTTTCCCAATGGATGAGGCACTGGTCTCCATAAAGCCAGAGATTTGAAGTTCTGGGCACCTCCTGAAAAGGAGTTTCCCTCCCTAAGTGGAGTCACTGTTGGTCATTAGTAATTTTTTCTTTGATGATGAATAAATCATTACCCCAAGATTTCTAGAAAACAAAGTTCATAAACATTGTGAGTTCTAGAAATCTCACTGCCTTCATTATCCTTAAGATAATTTTTCACTATCTCATCATTCCATTATGTGAAGCTTTGCTTACCAGTCCTAGAAAACCCATTAGAGGCTCATGTCACTCATTTTGTCTACATTTTGTCACCTTTGGCCCAAATCCTCTATTTTGTTTTGCCTAGACCACTGCTACCAAAGGCCACCAATCAAACAGCTCTGTTGTGTCTCCCCAAAATACCCCAAGCATTGATGGTCTCAAACTATCTCTATAGGCTCTTTAGATAAATCAAGTACATTGGATTTTGGATCTTCAATACATCAGTTTATCATAAAATCTATCTTACACTTGATGATCCCAAATTCTAGGTTTCAGTACAAAAGCCAAGTCCAAGGAACCTTCCACTAGGTCACCTAGTGTTTCACAAAGTCATAGGGTGTATTTGGTATCCTAAAAACTCTTTTTTTCCTGTATGAAGAAACTGCATTCAAGGAAGAAAGGGACAAGTGATTTTTTCCAAAACTCATCAAAGAGATCACTCAAGGAAAGCCTTTTTGGCCTAAAGCACAAATCTTGCAGGGGGACACCTGCCCCTTCTTCACATTTCTGCAAATGAATCAAATGGCCATCAACCTAGCAAGAGGTAAGGTAATGGGAAAAACCATCAGAAGAAGACCATTCACAGCAAAGAAGAAAGTAGCAAGGCCTATGTTTGAAGAAAATCAGGGTTTATGACTTCTTTGGCCAAACAAGGAATCAGTACTAGGCTACAAGGACAAAGGTCACCTCAACTCCATCAAGTGCACATTGAATACTTTTAGAAATAATTAATGAGTTTTGAAAAGTTTTTGAGAACTTAGAAGAAAACACTATTTAATTTTTCTAACAGCCCAAAAACCTAGGAGTTTGGGAAGATTGACAAAAAATGGTCAAATGATGACAAAGGGCCTCCTTCATAACAACAGATGGCATTCAAAGGGTTTCAAGCTGCCCTCTAGGTTTTGACAAAGAGGCATTGATTCCACCTCACCAAAAAGACAAAAAGGAAAAGAGTATCATTGCAAGGGCTTTACTTTTTAAAGTACAGTCAAAGACCTCTTAAAAAGGGTCAAAGGAGGCAAGCATGAGGTAAAATTTCCCAAGGAGGTAATTATGATAAGCATAGGTTCATTGTTGAAGAAAAAGGTGTCAAACTCCCAAGGGACAGTGATCAAAAGAAAAAGTTGTGTAGGCACCCGAAAAAACAGAAGTGGCCAAGGGGAAGACACAAAAATGGTTTAAATTGCTCACCTCTCCCACCAGAGATATATCACTGTCAACATGGTCAAAGAAACAAACAGGTAACTGGTCTAAAAAGCAGAGAAGGCTCCAAAAATGTGTTCCTTATCAAAAGTATATTTTGCAAGAGATAGATTAGCCATAAATGTCACTTCTGTAGGACTGTCAAGGATGGTTACCTATAGGAAGATTGATAAGGACAAACAAACCTAATGTTTCTCATGATGATGACACATATAAAATACCAAATTGTTGTTGTTTCCAACTGATAGGGTTTTCACACTAAGAAGTGTCTTACTGTTTCACAGTGAAAAACATGACAGAATGACAGTTAGAGGAAGAGGAAAAATTCTTCTTTTAGTATATCCACCAAGCAATCAAAAGGCCTAAAGGATGTAGGGCTGAAGACTCCAAGGTGAAAGTGCCAAAAATGCTCACATGTTTACTATTTACAAGCCTTAAAATTCATGAAAATGACATAGTGAATAAAACCTTCAAAACAGAACACTAATGTCACTATCTTCCTATTTCCATCAAACTTTGTCAAAATAAACTTTTTTTGAAAGGGCTTATGTTTCAAGTGTGGGTAAAGGGCACATGTTTGATCTTGTTTAATAGTTTTTCAGTCTAAGGAGAGCATCCAGATGATCCAGCAAGACAAAAAAACCATTTTTTGGGACTCTGCCACGTACAGGACAAAAAAAAAAGGCCAAAAAGACAATAGAAAAAGTGGGAAAAGAAATAAACCTTAGAAAGTGGGTTTTTATCATGAAATACTTTTCAAAAAAGAGTATAAAGCCCTCATTTCCCTCTCTCCCCCCTCATGTTTGTCTTTGCAAAAAGAGAAGGAGAGCCGTTGAAGAAGTTTTTTAGGGGTTTTCTGGAATTTTGGTTGAAAATTTTAGGCGCTACGCATCGAGCCGTCGGCGCTGCATACAGAGGAGGAAGATGCAGTGTTAAAAAGAACTGCGCTACACATCGAAGGGCAGGCACTACACACTAGTTGAAGCGCTGCGCCCAGGCCCAGTCCGACACCCAACTGCCCACCATTCAAACAGCGCTACACACCGAGGAGGCCCGACAAGCCCTTTCACCGCCCGACTCACCCACAAACCAACTCGGCGCTACGCACAGGTCTACCAACGCCCGATCCGACCCGACACTATGCACAAAGAAGGCCCGATAGGAACGACCTGTCGGGTGGCGCTATGCACAGAGAATACTTGGCCAAATTTTTGCAAAAGTGGCCAAAATCAAATTTCTTTGCCTTCAGGCTCCTCCACAGAGTTATACAATGTTGGTGGTCCATCTTCTTGCCCTCCAAATTAATATTTTTACATGCATGATCAAAGGAGAAGTTCAAAAACCTAAAAATTGACCAAAACCCTAGTCTTCATGGAAATCAAACCTTTGACCTTCTAGGCCAAGAATTACCATCTGGAGAGTGATCATGAGCATAAAAACTCCAAAACTATGAAAGCATTCCTTGATTACTTCATTTTGCCCTCATTTGCTAAAAAATTTCCTCACATCACTCATTTTTTCTCCCTAGACCTAAAGGCTCTCACGAAGCTAAAAACCATTTTGTTCAAGAACACCATCAATCACCATGTTTGAGGAAGAAATCAGTACCAGTAGTGATGAAGGCCAAAGGCCTATCAAGCCAAAAAACAAGGGAGGAAGGACTAGCAGGTTTCAGCCCTTGGATACCATTCAAATCACCTCTTCTCCAATGATCCTTACATGTTTTCAAGATGTTGGGTGCTATCAGTTCTGTGAGAAGGTTAAACAAGTCCGAAACCACTCAATTTTGACTAGGTTGTTCATCATCAGCTCGCAAAACCACCAGGTCAACCTAGCAGGAGTAAAATTTGAAATCTCATCTGAATCCATTGATAAAGCCAAAGGAATACTAGATATTGGTGAGAGATGGTTCAAGCAGAAGAAGTTGGCCTTAAGCTACTATGAACCCTTCCTCAAACCTAGTTGTCAACAAGTCTGCAAGGCTATTTTCCCCTTCTCCCACCTTCTAGATAGATATGCTATGCTAATGAGGCATATCATCAAGTACTTCACTTGTGAGGGGAGGTACTCCAGGGTTTAGTCATATCACATAAGGCTGCTAATGCACTTCACCAAGGTTAAATTTCTAAACCTACCATACTATCTCTACCGGAGCATTGACAAGATGACTTCAGTGGTCAAGAAAAGGAGCTATGCACACCAAATGCAAAGCCTTTTCCACCACTCCTTGATTAAGATGATTTTTTTGCACCAGATGGAGCAGCAGGGAATCCCTTGGAAAGTTTTTATCTCACATGATGTATTTGCAAATCCCCAAGCCTTCATTCAACAAAATTTCCCTTCCACTTCACACTCACTTACCTCCACTCCTCCATCACCTCCACCTATGCCTTCTACACAAGGAAACCTACCCCTTTCCTCTTATCCCGATGCATCAAGTGAAGAACAAATAGATGAAAGTGGGAATGATGAAAATAGTGAGGAAAATAGTGAGTTTTATGAGGAACAAGGGGGTGGTAGCAGCAATAAGGAACAAGAGGATGATGATGGAAATGATGAATACAGTGGGGTAGAAACAGAGTCTGATGATGAAGAGCATAAGGATGATGATGACAAGGAAGAGGGAGATGAACATGGCGGCCATAAAGGTAAAGATAGTGAACACTTGGAGCAAGACAGTGATAGTGATGATACAAATGAATCACTCCCAAGTGTAGAAAAAGGTATTGCTAATACGCAAGATGAAGACCAAGAGGATAATGAAGAAAATGATGAATATGACAGTTAGCAAGAGACTGCATAGGACAGCCAAGAGAAGAATGTACATGAGCATGAAAGTAAGCCTAGTCTTAGTGCACACACTGACAATATAAATGAAGATGATGAACTTGAGGAAACAGAGGGAGATGATGAGGAAATAGAAGACCAAGGACATGCAAATAATGAGGCTGAAACAAATTTTGAGGAGGCAGGCAGTGACCAAGGCAATAGCACAGATAAAATAATCAGTGATGAGCAAGGTAGCCAAGGAAATATTCATGACAGTCATGACACAAATCTTCCTCCTAATGATGATGTGAGTGAAGATATCCAAGAGGATCATGAAGAAAAAGACATTAATGAAGGACCGAGCCAAAGTGAGGCAAGTGAAGAAGGTAATGATCAATTTGAAAGCCAATGTGACAGTATAGAAAACAGTGAGGAAGACAATGATGATGATGATGTTAAAGATCAAGAAATCAGTGACCCAATGAGGCATGAGGTGCCTCATGGAAGCCATGAAAATAATGAAAAGGCTTGTGACAATACCAAAGGTAAAGGCAAGGATGGAAACACCTCCAAAACCATCATCACTCCTCTCACATGCACATACCATAGAGGAAAGAAATATGTGTTTGCTGCCTCAAAAAGGAAAAGGGCCATCTCTTCTCCAGCTATCAAGCCCAAGGAAAAAGGGAAGGAAAATATGGAAAGGAGTGAGCAATAGGTAAAGGTGAGGAGGAGTAAAAGAATAAAAAATACTTCTCAAGAGCCTAAATTCATTGATCTAGACAGTGACAATGAGGACAAAGAGATGACCACTAGTTTGCTACTCTTAACCGAAGATGCATAGCTTAGGGAGTGGGAAAGAGATTTTGAGATGGCACAACGTGTCATTCAGTATTACAAATAAGAGCACAAGCACTGCAAGAAGGTAGAGAGGGGCCTTGCTCTCCAAAAGAAAATTACCAAGCACTATGCAAAGAAAAACATGCTTGCTTGTGCCAAACTGAAGGAGGCCCTCATAGAGCTAGAAAACCTAAAATGGGAAAAGGAGAATGATAGCCTTGGAGTTTTGGCTGAGGCTTCTCAACAGGTGTCCAAGACCTCTTGAGGGACCTCTCCACCAATTTTGGGCCAAATTGAATAAAATTTTGAGGCCTCTGTGCGCAACACCCTAGGCGCTACATAAAAATTTGGTGCATCCTCAACTTGGAAACTTTGCATTTTTGGATTCCTCTCATCGCCACCAGTCCGCTCACAAAATTTCAGATCATTTGGAGTAGTTTTGACCCCCAAAAAGGTCAAAAAACATCAAAATTTTGACCTTTCTGCCTCATTTTCAGACCAGTTGTTGCGCACAGAGAAGTGTTGGGAAAATTGGTTTTTGAATAGGTAAATGGCACTCACTCAGGACAACTCAATCATTTCTGGAAAGTAGTCTCATCAGGATTTCCAACGAGGCATCACGAAGCCAAATTTGATATCGGGAAGGAGTCCAAAACTCAGCCATAAAAGACCCTATTTTCTGCTGAAGTGGCGCTGCGCATAGAGATTGCCTAGTGTGTTTTGGACCAAAAGTCAACAAAACACACTCATTTATTCAAAATAGATATTTTTGAGTTTTTTAAGGAAAATTACTCTAGAATTAGGTTCAAATAATTATTTTGGCATTTATTTCTTAGGATATTATGTGCCTAGGGCCTTGCATGGTCTCTTGGCCATAAATGACATTTATGGTTGAATTTGACATTTTCCTACCATATTTAGGGGTTTAGCCCTCCTTTGATCCATAAATAGAGCATGAGCCCCCTATGTATTGAGTTGGAATTTGATGAGCTTTGAGAGCAATATACATGGTTTTATGAGCTTGGAGAAGAAATTGGAGTTGTGGAGTTGATGAATGGCTTGTTTGGCTTGATGATGGAGAGGCTTGTTTGCAGGATTCCTTAGCTTAGTGAATGGTGATGTCTTCCTAATTTGTCTATTGTTTTCCTTGTTATCATTATGTTTCATTTCTCTTAGCTGCTATAAATAAGAAAAGTATAGGTTGAGACATGCCCTTTGAGGCACCTCAGTCCTCCTGTTTGTTATAGCCTTGATGTTTTCATCTGTTTGGTATGCTTAAGGAATTCTTGATTGCTCCTTAGGTTCACCTAAACTTGTTTTTGTTTCATGAATGGTTAGTATGCTAGTTTACAAGTATGATTCACGGTATGCCCTGCTTATTTGAAGCTTTCAAAACTCTATGTTGAAACCTTTCTTTGGAATATTGTTTGCTAGGTTAAGTCAAAGAGGTCTCGTTTGATATTTCCCTTTGTCCATACTTATCAACTTGTTTAAGAGTTCTTTATGGCTTTATTTATGATTTTTAGGAGTTCCCTCTTCATAAATTGAGTTATTGTGCTATCTTATGTGTTTTCCCCAAATTTCGAAGGTGAATTTATAAAGTTAGAAGTTCTAATGCTTCTATGTTTCACTAAATTTTTTATCTTAGATGTTTATTAGTTTAATATATTATCATAGAGTAAATGGTTTGCCCTAGCTCATGCTTAGTATCTTGTGTTGGTCATATTTAGGACCTCCTTGTTTCCTAGGTATTTGACAAAGGATTCTTGATTTCCCTTTTCCCTACCTTATTCACAAACTTGATGTCCATCCCATTTCACTCATAACTTTAAGGATCCTTTCACCCTACTAAATTGGCCTTGCACTACACTCTGATTCATTTTTGAGACACCCTTGACTTTTCTTGACTCCATAGCCCAATGGATTTGACATACTCTCACTCCACCTATTCCACTTGACCATCTCACCCAACTAAAACAATCGAAAACCCTACACTCAACAACTAACCTAAAATTAAAACCCTAGAGCAAAAATAACACATCCTTTGCACCCAATAGAGAGAGCCCTCTCTAAGTCCATGAAGGCTAGGTCCTAGGACTCCAAATACTGGTTTCATGTTACGCTATCATTTGGTCTACCAATCTACCAAATTACGGGACACTAAGATGCCCTTGTTTCGACATTGTACTCATTTGATCCTGCACCTCCTTTCCCTTATTGGTCTCTCTTCCTTTTGTGATCCGTATTTGTTCTTCCATCATTGTGCCCCCAAGGCATTTATCCTGGAGACTTATTGGCCTTCATCCGTAGTTTCTGTTAGGAAGACTTACTCCTCCGCGTAGGATTCGAGTTAGTCTTCCACCAAGTCCCCATTCTGACTCTGCTTCTGGTTCATTGGGTTCCCCTTCCAGTTCTATCCCCAGTTCTCCCATTATCACCTTCACCATGTCTGGTTTAGGACCTAACGCTGGTGGTATCCCTGGCCCTAATGCTGGGAATACTACTAGTGGGACCGCAACAATAACTATCTCGGCTGCTCCCTTGCTCCCTTATATGGCAGGTCTCAGTCTTCCCTATTTTAACGAGTTGATCAATGACCCCATACACCATGATCTTGGTTGGCATGGTATGCCAACCAAGCTCCCTTCTGACATCCCCAAGTTCAAAGGTCTTTCTAGAGAAAATCCTACAAACCATGTTAGATATTTCCACATGTGGTGCTCGTCTAACTCCATCACCGATGACTCTATCCGTCTTTGTTTGTTCCAACGTACGCTTACTGGAGAAGCTTCTAAGTGTTATGTTGACCAGGCCTCCTCCTCTCATACTAATTTTGTGATTCTTGCCCAAGATTTTTTGTCTTACTTCCAGCTTCCCCTTCGTTATGACACTCGTACTGAAATTTTGACCTCTTTCCATCAATTGTCTGCGACCCGCCTATCCGATCATGTCCAGGAATCGTGGAGAAGAAAGAGCCTATGTCGAGCCCCTACCTTCGAAGACCATGTATACATGGATTGGTTTCTCAGATCCCTTTTTCTTGCTATCAGCAAAGATGTTGCATCTCATTTCCCTTAGACCGAAGAATATGCTCTCGAGATTGCGTTGAAATATGAATTGATCTACACACAGTCTAGTTATGTTTATATTGTCTTACCTGATCTCCCTAGACCCAGTGGTGCCAACGCATCAGGGGCATCCCATGCCGCTGACGGTATCATTGGAGCCCTTTCTCGTCTATACACTCATCCTCCAATGCTTTATGGTTTCCCTGAGGGAGGGGCCAGCTCCTCCAGCACTTTTCCCCCTCTCGGTAGCATGTATCTAGGATACGACATGCCTCCTCCTTTTTCCCAACCTGTTTATCAAAATGTTGCCCAACCTCCTTATTATCTGTATCTGTAGCCTAGTGCTCCAGCTCCTCCAGCATTAGCACCCCTGCCTCCCTTTCCTTCTCAACCCCTGCAACAACAGACACCACCCCCCCAGGGGCAGGTGTATGCACAACAGGGCGCGACTAATCCTTGCACTTCCAAAAATAATAGGAAATGCACCCAAAATCAATTTACCCCAGGTAATCTAGGTCCTAATCCCCAAGGGAATGCGCCTAACACTACTAACCAGCAACAAGGCACCCAACCCAAGAAGGACAGGCATGCTCGCACGAATAAGCCTTGTTCCTGTTGTGGTGTCTATGGTCACTACACCCACAATTGTCCTCTTTTACCTCAGACGCGTCAGATGTGGGAGACTCAAGCAGCATCGTGAGGACAACAAGACTCCCCTTCGGTTCCTCCCAATGTTGAACCTATCTAGCCAGCAATGTTTACCAATTCTTTTCCCCAATAAGGATTCGTGGCTACCCAACCCCCTGAAGGTCAGGTGGCCACTCAACCTCCTCAATTTGGTACCTCTAATTACTAGATTCTCATGATGAACTCTGACTAACCCATTACCATTGACCTCAACCTTCAGACTCGGTACCATCAATACAACAAGCCTCCCGCTACATCTGGCCCCGAGCCCCCTTCTTCAGGTTCCATAGAGCCTCTTTCGACAACCAATGGTCCTTTACAGATCCCTTAGCCTAAGGTAGAGGTTCATAGCAAGATCCCTAAGGGAACACTACACCGAAATTTTGCTTCTGGAAAAGCTACCCATTCGTATAGTATAGTAGATGATTTGGCTCAATCTCCTACTACTATCTCAACGCTGGAACTCCTCTATTCATGCCCTTCACAATGAAAATCTCTACTAACTGCCATGGGCACTATGGATCGTTCAGATGATCATTTGATCATCTTCGATGTTGACCGGTCAGAACATCCTCCCCTTCCTGCTTCCATCGCCTTCGAAATCCCTGTCAAGATCCAGAATGCCATCGTCTCCCATTGTATCATCGATGAGGGGGCATCCACCTGTGTGATGTCCGCTTCGGTTTGGAAGCAACTCGGATCTCCTGGCCCCTTCCACTATCACCCTCCAAGCGTGGGAGGGCCACTCTTCCCAGCCCATTTTCCTGTTCCGCAATTGTCCTATCACTCTTGCAGGCAAGACTGTTTTTGTTGACGTAGAAGTCATTAATTCCCCCTTAGATTACAACATTATATTGGGTCGTAGCTACACTTAAGCGATGTTTGTTGTCCCATATGTGGTTCACCATAAGATGTGCTTTTCTCACAACGAAAATATTGTCACCATCGACCGGTTGACATATTACGAACTGAAGTCTCAGACCTCCCCTGAGTCCATCATCTCTTCGGTGGACAATAAAAAAACAGTCTAACCTTTGACCAATGTTTCACCTGGAGTCTACAAAGACTCCTATTTTATTGGTTCATTCCCTAGTCTTTCTCCTCCTATCTCTGATCCCAGCTCGTCGAACGTTTGCATGATGCAATCATCCTGGTCCGCCCTCAAGCGGCCTGCTTCGACTAGTCAGCAGCCCCGCCCTCCGCAACCTGCTCCTAGCACCTCGACTCAACCTTCAGAACCCCCTCCTCAAGGCCCCTCATATGCAGCTGGTATCCATGGGCCTCTCTACCCTCTCGGCACGATTCCTCCTAGCCTTAACCATCTCGGAGCTGTCCCTCCTGGCCATTACCCCTCCGGTCAGATACCGTTTCTAGCTCCCCCTCCTGGAGTATTTTCGATACCTGTTATGGATAACTTATCCCTTCCTAACCTGACCCTGGGGATCCCATTTTGGTACATTGATCCCCCAACTGCTATCCCACCTGGTCATCCCAAACCTTACCTTGATTTGACCCCTATTCAACCGGTCCCCATGACCCCTCCCTTGGCTACCATGCCTCAACCACCTCAATGGGAACCTCATCCTGTTGCGATAGCTTCAGGTGAAGGGGGAAAATCTTGCAAGAAGGCACCTAAAGACAAGGCCGCCCTGATAAACCCTGCTCCTCCTCAAACTCTAAAGCGTACCACCCCCCCGTGTACTTTGTGTGATGTTGTCGGTCATACCACCCATACCTGTCCTGAATTGCCTCGCCTAAATCCCACGGTCAACGAAAAGTTTCCAGAGTCTGAGATCCCATAGGTATATGTCACTATACCTGATTCAGTCCCGAAACTCAAGTCTTTGCACACAAATCATCCTTGTGCTTTTTGTGATTTCCATGGCCACTATACTCACATCTGTCCCTGCCTCAAAAAGTACCGCTCCTCTTTGGAAGCGGTTCGCTAATTCGAGGCCAAGCGCAATGAGTCCAACACTCCCTTATTTGCGCATTTTTCTCTGGCAGAAACAGAGGACACGTCCACTCCCATTGAAATTCACCCTCCCAATATCAAGATGACGGAGCCGTCGGCCACTGTCCACTACCTGTCATCATCTATGAGATCTCGGTGGAAGAACCCCCTGGGACTTCCCCTTCTATTTCTCCTGACCTCCCTTCAGCAATCACCTTGGGCTCAACATCGGTGGATCCTTCATCTACTGGTTCTTCCGTCACCCTCTTTGACGATGCACATGTGAACCTTTATTCTCATGATGATGATTCAGGTAGATTCACCGCACCACGTGGTCTTTATTCCACCAGTCACCCCATATTCTATTTTGATGACGAAATTATGGAAGTAGTCACTACCCCTAACTTTATCTATCCCCCTTACATCGAACACATGCATTCGAACCACATTCACCTTGTGGCCATTACATTGACACCCAATGTTTGGGTAAGGGGGCACCCGTATTTGAGAGTCCAAGAGAAGCGGTTCTCCACAACTCTCCTAGTGTATCTGGTCATATCGACTCTAGTACCATTATTCTTCCCCATTTCGAAGAACCTCTAGAGTCCCATATCACTGTAGATCACTCTAGGGATGATCTCCCTTATCATTCCTTCCTCTTACATCAGCAATCCAGTCCCCTAGACATTGTTGTTGACCAACTTGTGGGTTTTTTAGGAGAGCACCAGTTCATAATCTCCAAATCCACTCTTTGGGATAGTGACACCATGTATGCCAACCCAGAAACTTAGTCCATTTGCTTCATATATGCAATACCAAAAGAGATTGGTAATCCTCCATTCCATTTCTCAAACTACAGAACCATAATGAAAACAATTGGCACACCATGTCATAAAAATGTGTTTAGATTCCCCTTTTCTAAAAACATTTTGGCATGACCATAACATGCTTGGGGGAACCTATGCCCCTCAACCATAAAAATCCCAGCTCTCAGCCAAAAACAACACTAAAACCCCCTTTCTCTAACAGGTCGCAATTTTCAGGTCATTTCCTGGGACAGGTCGCAGTTTTCTGCCTAGTACCTGCTACCCAGGTCGCAGAACAGACCCCAAAAAGTGCGACCTGGCCTGTTCATGAGCTCTAGGTGCCTAAACTGAAATTTTGATCCCATGAAATGAAAGAGTAGGGTTAGGCCTCTTACCTGCAACTAACGGATGTCGATTCCAACGGTTGGTTTGTCTGCTAAGATCGCCGCAAGATTTAGGGCATTTTCTCCTCTCTACATTCACAATAGCTACACTTGAAAATGAATTAAATTGGAGAGAAAATGCCTTATTAAAAGAGAAACCCCAGATATTTATTTCGCTCGCTGCGACCAAACCATAGCTCTATTTGAAAAACCATATGTACCATTGGAAAGCTCTCACTGAGCTCTCAAATGGGTATCTGTTAGTTTTTTGTGATTTGATACTTCACTCGGACACATTTTTTCTGAGAAGGGTCACTTCACCACTCCTAAAAATCAAATTTCTTCACTTGAAACACTTGTAAGTTGAGGCACCACTTTGCCTTCATACTTGTCCACGCTCGTGTCGATTTCCATCTTGAGTACCCACCTTGTACTCATGTTTTTATGGTCCCCACTGGGCCTAATCCCCTTTGATATTGTGTCAGTTGCTGCCAAGTCATCCATGCCCTTCATGCTCTAACAAGGGAAGTCATCAGCCTGCTACTCAGTACCCCCATTCCACCATCATCCCTGGTATCAGTCTATCAATCACTCAACTATTATCTCTCGTGCCTTAGCTGAGGACCCCTTATTGCCTCACCTAGGGCGGACCTCCTTATGTCGACATCAGCTCATTTCATTCCAGAAGACAGGTCTAGAGGGCAGTGTACCTTGGTTCCAGCTACCACTCTTGTTCGGTGCCTTAGATCAAGAAAAGGAACTCTTTATTTCCCTTTGAATTGATTTTTTCTTAGCTCTAGCTCCTTACAGCATGATCGAGATTCGTATACTCGATGGTTGAGTGATGCAGTATATTGTACCGGTGATTCCCGGGTATGTGTGAGATGTTTCAAACCTCATGAGGGGGTGGCCCTTCAGGTATCCCCCCACATGCTAGATAACCTCTTTATTACAGCCTTCGATGCAGCTTCATAGATTTGATGGCTTCGACCTCAGCCGCTTGCAGCGCCTCTTTAGTTTGCATGTATCATTCAGATTTTTAGATCCCTCTCCTATTTTACAAGGCCTCTTTGGTTGTACTTGTATCTCATGTACTCAGATATTATTTTATAATTCATGGTTGTTATGCCAGGCACAATATGTATGTGGGTAAGGAGGCACCCATATTTGAGAGTCCAGGAGAAGCGGTTCTCCACAACTCTCCTAGTGTATCTAGTCATATCGACTCTAGTACCATTCTTCTTCCCCATTTCAAAGAACCTCTAGAGTCCCATATCACTTTAGATCACTCTAGGGATTATCTCCCTTATCATTCCTTCCTCTTACATCAATAACCCAGTCCCGTAAACATTGTTGTTGACCAACCTGTGGGTTTTCTAGGAGAGCACCAGTTCATTATCTCCAAATCCACTCTTTGGGATAGTGACACCATGTATGCCAACCCAGAAACTTAGTCCATTTGCTTCATATATGCAGTACCAAAAGAGATTGGTAATCCTCTATTCCCTTTCTCGAACTGCATAACCATAATGAAAAAAAATGGCCCACCACATCATAAAAATGTGTTTAGATTCCCCTTTTCTAAATACATTTGGCATGACCATAACAGGCTTGGGGGCACCTATGCCCCTCAAGCATAAAAATCCCAGCTCTCAGCCAAAAATAGCACTGAAACCCCCTTTCTCTAATAGGTCGCAATTTTCAAGTCATTTCCTGGGACAGGTCGCAGTTTTCTTCCCAGTACCTGCTACCCAGGTCACATAATAGACCCCAAAAATTAAGACCTGGCCTGTTCATGAGCTCTAGTTGCCTAAACTGAAATTTTGATCCCCTGAAATGAAATATTAGGGTTAGGCCTCTTACCTGCAACTGAAGGATGTCGATTCCAACGGTTGGTTTGTCTGCTACGATCGCCACAAGATTTAGGGCCTTTTCTCCTCTCTACATTCACAACAGCTACACTTGCAAATGAATTAAATTGGATAGAAAATGCCTTATTAAAAGAGAAACCCCAGATCTTTCTTTCATTCGCTGCGACCAAACCATAGCTCTGTTTGAAAAACCATCTATACTATTGGAAAGCTTTCACCGAGCTCTCAAATGGGTATCTGTTAGTTTTTTTTTATTTGATAATTCACTCGGACACATTTTTTCCGAGAAGGGTCACTTCACCACTCCTCAAAATCAAATTTCTTCTCTTGCAACACTTGTAAGTTGAGGCACCAATTTTCCTTCATACTTGTCCACACTCGTGTCAATTTCCATCTTGAGTACCCACCTTGTACTCATTTTTTTATGGTCCCCATTGGGCCTATTCTGTGTGGCAGCATCATCGAGTCACCCTTGTTTAGAGCATCTGAGTTGAGTCATCATCGCATTCATGGAGTCTATCCCGAGTCCTTTTGTATCCCATCATAGTCCTCCATCCTTCATTTCTTCGTCCCTCTCTCTTGTCACACACTTTTGCCTTCAGTCATACTATCCCCTATCCCCTTTGATATTGTGTCAGTTGCTACCAGGTCATCCATGCACTTCATGCTCTAACAAGGGAAGTCGTCAGCCCGCTACTCAGTGCCCCCATTCCACCATCATCCCCGGTATCAGTCTATCAGTCACTCTACTATTATCTCTCATGCCTTAGGTGAGGACCCCTTATTGCCTCACCTAGGGCAGACCTCCTTATGTCGACATCAGCTCATTTCATTCCAGAAGATAGGTCTAGAGGGCAGTGTACCTTGGTTCCAATTGCCACTCTTGTTCGTTGCCTTATATAAGGAAAAGGGACTCTTTATTTCCCTTTGAATTGATTTTTTCTTAGCTCCAGCTCCTTACAGCATGATCAAGATTCGTATACTCGATGGTTGAGTGATGTAGTGGATTGTACCGGTGATTCCTGGGTATATGTGAGATGTTTCAAACCTCATGAGCGGGTGGCCCTTCAGGTATCCCACCACATGCCCGGATAACCTCTCTATTACAGCCTTCGATGCAGCTACATAGATTTTATGGTTTCGGCCTCAGCCACTTGCAGCGCCTCTTTAGTTTGCATGTATCATTCAGATTTTCAGATCCCTCTCCTGTTTTACAGGGCCTCTTTGGTTGTACTTATATCTCATGTACTCAGATATTATTGTATAATTCCTGGCTGTTATCCCAGGCACAGTATGTATGTGGGATCTTTTATCATGTTTTTTATCTTGCTCATGTTTATGCCAGCATGTACTATATAGTTCATTCCCTTGTTTATTGGATGTATTATTCTTTGTACTTTGTCTCGGCGAGCATAGGTATGCCTCCCCCACCTCTTGTAGAATAGATACTCACTCATAAAAGAGACTTGTCACACTTGTAAGTATTGCCTCCTCAGGGTCTTGTCCTCTAGCGCTTTAGTCTACCTTATATTTCTCTCTCTCTGACTTCCCCTTCGGTGTCTGGTGATTGAGTTCTTACAACGTACTTCGGTCATACGATTAGCTCCTAACGCTCGCATGCTAGGGGGAAATTTTTTACACCAATTTTTTGCCATCTAACCTGTTACTATTAGATGGACCATAGTACACCATGTAAGACCAATTTTACCCTAAGTAAAATTTCTTTCATTATGAAAAATAACTTAGCAGTCCTTAATTTATTAAGTTGTTTATGGTCTAAATAGGAAACCCCATGAGGAAATATTGAATAAATCCATATTTGTTTGATTTTCCTCAAGGAATAATTAATTAAACAACATTTTAATTAATATTCCTGGTCATATTTAACCCAAAACAAGAAAATTAATTAGATAAATCACTATTTATCTTATTATTTTCTAAGAATAATTATTTAAACATTATTTAAATAATATTTATTGTTAAATTTGACTAAATCATTTATAAATAATTGAATAAATCACTATTTATTTAATTATTACTCAACCACACTCTTAAAATAATAAATAAATAATTTATTTATTTATTATTTACAAATAAAGGGATTTGACCAAATTCAAATTCATTTTCCCTCCAACAAATATAATAAAATATTCCATATAAGTTGGATCTAGATTTGGTTAATAATATTTTAACTATGCACCAATATCTAGACAAACTCAATATTTTGTTATAAATAGAAGGGTTTTTCCTTTCATTCACTACCTTTTGTTGCCTAAAGATCACTCTGGATCTATACTTTTGGTCTGACTTCGATCATCCACCATTGTCATATTTTTTTCCCTTTTTTCTTGTGAGCTCCCTTTGAGTTCCTTTTTTTGTCTGGGTTTTCTACACCATCAAGAGAGAGAGATATATATTAGATCTGAAGCACTGAGGACATACAAGAACCCATCCCATTGAGGGGGACTGGTAACATCTTTCTATGTTCCCTTCCCAAGTGTCATAAATACAAAATTTCTTTAAAAATATTCTTGTCTTGTCTATTGGATGCAGGGAGCAACTCTTGCTTTTATTTACTGCTTAATGTCTTTAACTGCATAGATCTGGATTTTGTAGCATTTTTCTTGGTCAACTAACTACAGATCTAAATAAATTGGCAGCCATCTTTGATGTTAGGGTTGTTTGTTATGCACAACTAAAGTGGGATTTTTTCGTATGCTTGCGATTAGAATTCACACTAACAACATGGAACCTAAGATGGATGGTATAGAAGGACATATGGAATATTTGAAGAAAGACATGGAAGGTTTGGAAATGTTGCTACAAGAAAAGCTTCCTAGTGGTGAAAAGGTAGTAGAGGAAACTCATGATGAGAAAAAAATAAATGTTAATCGTGATTTCATATACTATAATGTTGGATTGAATACCCATCATATTCCAAAGATAGAAATGAGGAATTTTGATGGCAAGGATCCCGTAACATGGATACTACAGATGGAGCAATACTTTGATCTCCATAATGTGAAAAACACACAAAAGGTACACATTGAAACTTTATATTTAGAACAAAATACATTTGTATGGTATCGATGGCTTTTCTCTTGTAAAAAAATTGTCACTTGGTCAATTTTTACAGAGGAAATGATAGAAAATTATGGGATACAAGAGCAACACATTTTTTAGGCAATTTATAAATCTAAAACAAAAGGGTTCAATGGTGGAGCACATTGAGGACTTGAAAAAATTGAATATAAGGGTAAAGTATATTCCACAGGAGCACATGATTGATGTCTTCATATGGAATTTAAAGGATAACATCCAACATGAGGTTCGCCTTTGGGAACTTGATTCATTGGAGAAGGCATTCAAGATGGAAAGAAAAATTGAAAGCAAAATTATGGCGACAAGGAAGCCTACCACTCACAACTATAAAGATGGAAGTGTTTCTACTCCTAGAATTCCAAAACCTACAAGGTTGAAACCACAAAAATTGGAAGAAAAAAGAGCAAAAGGGCTTTGTTATAGTTGTGATAGAAAATACACTAAATGTCATAAGTGTGCTGAGAAGAAATTACTTTACATAGATTGTGAAGAGGAGGAAGAAAATGAACAAGAAACTTCAAAAGAAGAGGATATACACCAGGAACCAAACCTAGAGGAAGAAGAAATGAATCTAACCATATATTTTAATGCATTGGCAGGAATTACTACTCCTCAAAATCTCAAGATAGAAGGACATATCAAGAAGAAAAATGTAATAGTGCTAATTGATTTGGGCGGTACCCATAATTTTATTTATTGTAAGGTAGCCAAGGAATTTAATTGCTTACTATACCCAGCACCAGAGTGTCAAGTGATGGTTGCAAATGGAGGAAATATAAATTTCTCTGGAAAGTTCCATAATATCAAGCTAACCATGGGATAATATGTATTGCATAGTCCAATTCTCTCCATTCTAATGGGTGGTTCCGATGTTGTACTAGGAGTACAATGGTTGCAATCTTTGGGGATGGTAGCTTTTAATTTTCAAGAACTTTTCTTGATTTTTTTTTCGGAAGGAAAGGAAGTTGAATTACGAGGTACTGTAGGGAAGCCACAAAAGATAATAAGCTTTAATGTCATGACAAATATTCTGAAGAAATAACAGTGAGGTGTAATTGCACAATTATGCTCACTAGATGTTCCAACATCAAAATCATCTATTTCTCTAAATCTCCAAAAAGTGTTGGACAATCATTCCAAGGTGTTTGAAACTCCCAAAGGAATCCCACCTATTCATGATCATGATCATGCTACTCATTTGATTCCAGGAAGTGTTCATCCAAACATCGTGCCTTACAGATATCTTTATGTCCAAAAGAGCGAAATTGAACGTATGATTACAAAAGTTCTAGAGGCTGGTATAATTCAACCTAGTCAAATTTCTTTCTCTGCTCCAATAGTATTGTTGCATAAGAAGGATGGATCATGGCACATGTGTCCAGATTATAGGGAGCTCAATAAGCTCACTATTAAAGTTAAATTTCCCATTCTTGTGATTGATGAATTATTGGATGAATTACATGGAGTAATTTATTTCACCAAGTTGGATCTTCGTTCAGGATATCATCAAATTAGAATGAAGATTGAAGACATTCCGAAAACAACATTTAGAAATCATGAGGGTAATTATGAATTTTTGGTCATGCCTTTTGGCCTTACCAATGCACCTTCTACATTTCGAGGGTTGATGAATTCCATTTTCAAACCCTTCGTTAGAAAATTTGTGCTAGTCTTTTTTGATGATATACTAATCTACAACAGGTCTTGGAAGGATCATGTTCAACATGTTGATAGGGTGCTCAAACTATTGGAGGAGAAACAATTATATGCAAAAACATCCAAATGTTTCTTTGGCGTACAAGAGGTGGAATATTTGGGTCATATTGTATCTGAGGAGGGTGTTAAGGTAGACCCTAACAAAATTAAAGCCATTAAGGAATGGAAATTCCCCACAACCATAAAGCAGTTGCGAGGATTTCTCATGTTAATAGGGTATTATCCCAAGTTTTTTAAGAAATAGGGGAGAATAGAAACACCTCTAACAACATTAGTGAAGAAAGATGCATTTTCACGGAATCTTGAAGCAACTAAGGCCTTTGAACATCTTAAAGAGGAAATGTGCCAAGCACCGGTATTAGCTACACCAGACTTCACAAAAACCTTTATTGTGGAATTTGATGCCTCAAGAAATGGAATTGGTGTTTTTTTAATGCAAGAAAGAAGACCCATTACTTTTGAAATCCATCCAATCAAAGGAAAGTATTTCAGAAATCTATTTATGAGAAGGAAATATTGGCAATAATACATGCACTAAAGAAATGGCGACCTTACCTAATGGGAAGACACTTCAAGGAAAAAATTGATCATGATAGTCTTAAATAATTTTTGGAACAAATACTATCTTCAAAAGAGCAGAAAAAATGGGACACAAAGATGTTGGGGTATCGCTTTGAAATCATCTACAAAAAAGGGAAGCTAAATGTTGTTGTAGATGCTCTCTCAAGAAAGGATGAGGATGTGGAAGCATTGCTTTGTGCCATTTCTATTATCCAACCAGATTGGATAACCAAAGCAATGGAGGAATGGAAGAACGATGAAGAAGTATGGACACTCATTCAAAAGTTGCAACAAAATCCCAGTACATATGATACATTTAGTTGGAAAAATGATTCCTTATGGTACAAACATCACTTATATATTTGTAATAATTCCCAAATAAAACAAAATATTCTTTTGTAATTGCACACCTTTCCCTTAAGGGGACACTCAAGATTTTTAAAGAGAGGGGCATGTTAGGTCTATATATTACTAGTGTAGTCCCTTATTGTTATTATTGTAGCTCCACTATTGTTATTGTTGTACCCTTGTAGTCCCCATATTGTTATTATTGTGACCCATAAAAGCCCACTATTGTTATTGTTGTTCCCTTACATTATTATTTTTAGGTCGGCTAGGATTATATTGTGACCCCATGGACTCCTAGATATAGAAAGGAAGTTTTGTCATTTGTATCATCCAAGAATTGCTCATTTATGTAAAGTAAAGGAGGTTTCCCCCTCGAAGTGGTTGATTTCTGAGTCACTGGTGTCTCTTTTCTTCTATTTTGTGATATCGTTTCATAACATATTCTTATTATGAATGACAACCTGGATCATGAAATCTAATTGAGTCGGAAGTCGAGGTATATATTTCTCATGGTTATAAAATACTAGGTTGGAATCCGATGGATTAATAGGTCCAATTGCAAAAATAAAATCCTTCTTTTGGGTGGGACAATTTTGCAACACCTCGAGGACATAGATGAAGGATATTGAGCAAGATCCTCAACTATGTTATAATTCTAAACAACTCTTCCACGAGGGTTGAATTCATATTTATGGATAACACCTATGGGAGGCTTAATCATCAACTTAGTAGGTATGGAATTTGGATAAGAGTCCAATGGAGATGCAGTCGAATAGGTAGGTTGATCAATAGTTTGACCATTCAAGGGATTTACATTACCATAGTTCTTATTCTTGGTGGTGACTACAATATCATTTTTTGGCTTAGAAGAAGAAAGCATAAAAAATGAGTTAGAGGAAGCAGGATCCTGGCAAACCATATTAGTCTCCTAATTGGGAAACGTATCTATCAACACAATAGGTGCAATGGATGACTTTAGGAAATGATTGAATTTCTCCTGATATGAACAATCACGAGTGAATTTCTCCTCATTACAAATCAAGCATGGATAACGATGTTTCCACTTCTCTTCAGAACAATTATTTTTTTGTTTATCCTTCGGATGATTATCTTTCTTATTTTTACCTTTTTCTTTCTTCTTAATTCCTGGTTGCTACAATTTTCCTTTGGAAGATTGAACGACATTAATCTCGAAAGCAGAAGCTGTGCGAACGGAGGAAGGAGGGTTTTGGGCAGCCACAACCAGAGTTGAGCCAGATGGTTTACTCACAGACTATTGGCTGACGTAACTAATCACGCCATCAACAACATGTGATTCTTTATTAGGAGGTTGAGGAACAATATTGGAAGGTTGTGAAGCATTTTTTATTTTATCATAGAGCGCACCCAATTGGGTATAAATGAGATCCAAATATTAGTCATGAGCAATTACCTGTTCTTCGGTCGCTACACCACCTTTATCGATGTCTTATGTTATGGATGGTAACATAGACTTAATAAACCACACAACTAGCAAATGATTTGGAACAAAAGTTTTAACCAAACGACGATGACGTCGCCACATGAATGTGCTCTAAAATGTGAGTAGAATTATTTTGTTTTAAATTGGTTAAAATTTCAATTCTAGTCTCATATCAGATGGGTTACTAGAAATGTGTTAGGAATGTGGTAGCTAAAGCGCTAAAATTATCAAAAGAAGCTTGTGGTAGTTAAATATACCATTTTTTTGTCGTACCGGTGAGTATGCATTGTAAAAGATTTAAAGAGATAGAGTCATCATTGAGAGAGTTCAAAGAACACCACAAATGATAAGCCATCACATGTGTAGATGGGTATTCTCAAGGATTTCCTTTTAATTTAGGGATATCATTGAGAAATTTTGTCAGAATAACCAAACACCAAGGAGAATGGGTGATGGGATCATTGGTGATCTGAGTCATGTCTGGAAATTCAAGAGTTTCTACAAATGGTAACTTCCTATCAAGGTCTGGTGGAGGATACCCTGGGTAAGATGGGATGGAATGATAAACAAGTATCTATGGTATGGGATAGGGAGAATTCTAGTAACCAGAATACACATAACCTTGCTATCGAGGGCCAGGATAACCTTGTAAAGGTTTAAATGGATGGGTTTGAATCTACTGATTTTGATAAGGAAATTGCTGACCTTGGCAAGGTACTCCTTGATACAATTGATTTAGTTGTCATGTGGTATTTTTCATCATCCAAACATAAGGCTCTATAGATTGCACCTGTTCCATACCTTATACAGTGTGACCCATATGGATTTGAGTAATAGGCTTCCCAACTGGTGGTGACTATAACAGACCTTGAATAGGCTGGGTAAGTGGGGTTTGAGAAGCCCCAGATACCAGTGGGAGAGGTTGAGTTAAATGCGCAACCTGTAAAGGTTGAATTACATGTACTTGAGTTTGAAAAAGTTGAGATATAGGTTGACCAGTAGGAATTTGCGATGAATATGGAACAAGTTATGAATTTTGAACTTGATTCACAAGCATGACAGGTTGTACTCGTTTTTCGCGAACTAACAACCATTCCCGAATGAATAGGACTCTGAAGAGGCTAAGCACTAACTTGTGATATTTAATGAGGAGATGGAAATGGTCGCCAAATAGGTACCCCCCATACCAATAGAGGAGGGGAATACGAAGGCAATTTCCCATAAGAGGAGGTTACCCAACACTGAGATGAACTGGGATGTTGTAAGTGTCCATATCCACTGATATATGAAACAATTTGTTGCTCAACTGTAGGAGTAGATGGAGGAGGAGGAGCAGAATGTGTAGCACTCATCAAAGAAGTTCCATATGGAATTCCATATGTAGATGACATGGGAGAGGTCCATGGACTGGGTGCTGCACTAGAAAATTTACCAGACAACAATTGTAACCTGTAAGGATGGATGGGCCACCATACAAATATGACTCTAGCGATGTTACAAACATGGATGAAGTTGCAAAATGGGTTTTCTCGGTCACAGTAGTAGATGCAGACTGAGAAACCACAATGGATTCAGTCATGGTTAATTATCCCAAATAATATTGGCATGATAAACTCAAGGGTGAGTTGAAGGGAAAATAATCAGACAAAGGAGCTTGTGATGGAGTATGAGGAGAAGGAAAGGATGGACTTGATAAATATGAGTTCCTCTCAAATGAACAAGAGAGGGTGACTGAGGCTCTTCCTAAGGAATATCTTCAATACTCACAAGACCAGGTGGAAGGGGTTCACCGTTGGGTCCAAGATATATGGTTTTTTGTTGGGTCTGAGATAGAGGAAGAGAAGAATAAGGTCTTGAACTAACAGATGTAGGTGGCTGAGGTGTCTCAAGTTGTATAACCTCAGGTTGTGGCACCCCTGATTCAATATAGTAAGGTTCAATAACCTCGGGTAATAAAGTCTCAGGTGTTTATGTTTTGACTATGCCAGACTCTCTAGAAAATTAAGAAGTAATCTTGGTTTTAGTACTCACAAGGAAAGATGATTGTGGTGGATATATTTCAGGTGGAGAACCAAAAGTAGTAGCTCTCAAAGTAACAAATTTGGTAGTCTATGTCTTTTTATTCTTTTGATGACCTCCAAGAGTTGCCTCAAGTGGAAGATGAGGAAATATTTTCATCCTACACGAATGATGGGGTTTAGGGGGTTGTTTTTCTACCTTGGTTTAATGAATTTTAAAAATTAACAACCAAAATATATAAAAAAGGGTAATCAAGGAAAAATGGTTTACCAAGAAACTATGAACTACAATATACCACCTTGAAGAACCAAGGATTTACGTAGGGGCAGAAAATCTCCCTGAATGTTGTGTTCAGTGTATAACAATATACAAGGTGTCTGACTCAGTTACCTAAGGTGAGAATAGCAACCTAGGGTGGACTTCCAAAATATACTCGATGGTACGTGGAAGTGTAGTTAGTGGTAGTCATGTCTAATGCATAACTGTACGATGAGAGCATTCCCATATGCTTTTCATGTGTGAAGCGCCAACCAATATACCCAGATGTGCATGTAGAAAAATCTGATACACTTACGTACGTGGAACGAGATATCACCCTTGGAATGCAATGCTGGAAAAATGACAACTCCTATTTTTAAATACGTTGAAACACGTCTCGAGCCTAGACGTCTAAATGTTTTGCATTAATGTTTCACATGCTCCTTAAGATTTATTTATTAAATTTTAAAGTATATCCTGAATTATGTTTCATTTTTCAAGGCTCACCATGAATTTCACCTGAATATCCGAAAGATGCAATATAATATGAAAAAATGAAATTTTATTTTCAATTAAAATGTATGTACGGCAGGGAAGAGAACAAAGAATAATGCAACATTCAAGATGCAACAAACAAAATTGTTGAGGCAATTCCATTAATGCATCTATTCCAATTCCAATTTCACACACAAAATCGTAGTGCAATGCACGATGCATGATATTTTTGTTTTCGATCCACTTAATTTTTCAAATGAAAACTAAGATATTTTCTAAATCATCGATAAAGAAAACTATCCAGAATGAAGATTGAAACACCAATTATTTCAAGCAATTAATGATCGAGAAATCAATTTTATAATGACCTAATTGATAAGAACAAATCAGGATCCAAACAAATTATTATCAAAGGAAATCAAAACCAAAAGAAAACAAGATGAAGCTTTTTTAAAGACCAAGGAACACCTAGGGACACAAGGAGAACCAACTGGAACAAAGCTAATCACAAAAAGGATTTTTTTTTGCAACAAATAGGGGTTAGCACATGTGTTAGGAGGGCACTAATGCTCTACAACAAAAGTGTTAAAAATGTTGGGGAACACTGCAACACTCTGTCACTAGACCAGGGGAAGCGTTGAAACACTCTGTCTCCGGAACAAGGGGAGCGCTGAGCAAGATAAGGTGAAGTTCTGACACAAAATATCAAACGAAGTTCAATGAAAGGTCTTCTGAGGTTCAATTAGAGCTAACTGGGGCAATGAAGGTACGTTTAAGAGGTGAAAAAAGTACTAGGGAAAAGGAAACCACTAAGGGAATGAAACGATGCCCAATGGAGTCACCAATTTGTTATACAAGATTTATGATTGCAGACAAAAGTATCGCCCCTAGGCCTAGTGGACTAGTCTAGAACAAAAGAAAGCAAAGAACATGGAGTTTTCCGTAGAGAAATTTAAAGATGGAAAGAGGCATACTTGGAATCTGTCGCAAGATTTAATTTCCTCTAGGCTTGCAAGCTCCAATCCTAGCTCCAATCACTATAATTAGATTATGCACATAATACCAAAACAAGCCAAGGATCTACAACGTCTACGTAGCATAATTCAATCACTCTATTCAATGAATCAGCGATGCATTGAAGTATATGAAAGTAAACATAACATAACACATATAGGAAAATGATATACTCTTTGTATTAATAGAAAAAGGATAGAGTTTAAAACCAAAGATAGTGTTGATCTTGTAGAGATATCTCGAAGTTGAATCTTCCTTCCTTGTCACAAAGCACACCTCAATGTCACCCTAATGCATAAAGATGATGACTCTCTTATATTCAAGGAAACAACATGAGGGCATGATTAGTCTCCAAAATCCAATCTTGATGTTGTGGATGGCAGTAAATATATAGGAGAGTGTGGTAGTTTACGAATTATTATCCATTTATCAATCTAATCTTAAGATCCACTTAATATGGGAGTATGATCTCAAGGGATAAGAGGTGAAATCTCGAAGGTAGGATCAGATAGGATCTGAGCTTCTTATCTAAGGTAAATGTTTAAAAAAACTCCTAGAAGCCTTGTGGAAGAGGAAGCTTCAAGATTATTTTTTATTTTTCCGAATTTCTAGAAGCAACACACCCATAGCAAGGGATAAGTTGTTGTAGATCAACGCTGGTAAACAAAGGAGCAACCTGCTGCTGAAAAAAATTCTCTAAAGGGGCAGGGTGCATTGGGCCCTTTAAACAGTAATTTGAAGCCGTCAAACCCGGAAACTTGGGAATTTGGAAAGGTCATGCTTAAGAATTTGTGTAGGGATGATGACAAGGTGTTCACGGATGTGGATTGATCTGGTTTGCAGGCCTATTGACCAAATGTGACAAAATGACCTATAACATGAGGATTCTTGTGATTCGCCTCTACGAGGCTGTTGTTTCCAAGCTTAAGACCGACAAAGGGTGGTCTAAAGATATTAAATGCAATATCGGGGTTAAGAAAGAGTGTCCCTTATCCCCTACCCTTTTTGGCATTTACATCGATAATATAGAGGAATTTTTGGAAATTGCGGGTTGCAAGGTAACCAAGATTTCCGGTATAGTCATTATTCTTCTCCTTTACGTTGATGATATTGTTCTTTGTAAATTTTCGTAGATGTTCTATGCTTGATGCAACTTTAATTTTTATCCCCAATATCAAACAGAAATCACATAAACAAGAAAGTAAAATGCTGATAGAACATACCAGTAGATCAACAAAAGACAAGCCAAGGATTACACTTAACTTGATCAGCAAAATATATGTGTTGTGGTGCGTTACGACGGTCAACAAGATGCTTCAACCAGCAAAATCTCAATACGGCCAACCAACCAGAAGTGTCACACAACCCTCTTGGATAGCAATATCAGTCAACCCAAAGTCAACGAAATTCAATGTTGTCACATTCAACGATCAACGCAAAACAACATCAGCAAAAAGTCAACGCAACCTGGTCAAAGTCAACAGTCAACCTTGATTTCTATGCCAGAAAATGTAGACTGCAGAAATCAGAATTTTGACCAAGATTGGGGTCAGTTTGATCATGCGTTGACCAAAGTCAATGCTGGTCAACTCTGCACTAAAAAACCCTAGGTCGAAAACATAAATCTTCTTGCTGCAATTTTCCTATGTGTGGAGAAGAAGAGACTCCAAGTGATGATCGAACCAATCAGATGAGGAGAGATAATGTGTGATGATGGATGAGTGAAAATGACCTCAAACATTGACCTATTTATATCCATCAGTGAGGGTGCATGACATAATTGTTGGGGCTTCAAGCCTACATTTCATTTCAGGCCGACCTACACATATTTTGAATAAATTCAAAATAAACGTTCTGCTCATTGGATCAAGATGATCTTTAGATCGATCTTGCACCTCTCCGAAAGAGGAATCCGATAAAAATATTGGCATCTTCATCTGAGCATCACAACATGGATATTGGACCTAGTTGTCCAAAATTAACATTCTTCTTGCAAGAAGCCCTGATGACCTAGACAAGTAGCTTAAGAATCTTCATGATTCATGCTCCAAGATGGGTATGACGACCAATACCAAAAAGACTAAATTCATGATAATTAAATCCAAAAATATTACCCATGGTAATTTCGTCTATGATAACAATTTCTTGGAACAAGTTTCTTCTGATAAATATTTGGGTATTGACATTCCTCATAAGCTCAACTGGAATTATAGCATTGAGAAAATGATTATTGGAGGCTAGAAATCATATTATGAGCTTCAAAATAATTGTAAGTTGGCAAATATTTGTATTTGGAGTAAAAAAGGTTCCTATTTGAGACCCTCGTCACCCTTGTTGTCTTATACAGATGTGAATTTTTGGGTTGCAATATATCTAGAGATTCGTGGAGAAAGATTGAGATGATCCAAAAGAAATTCATAACCTACAATCTCAAGATCAAGGGAAATACCCCCTATCCTATCCTCTTGATCGAAGTTGGCCTTTCCTCCATTGAAAGCAGGGCTATGTTTAAATATTTGATGTATAAGAAGAAGCTTTACAACGTGGAATCCACAAGGCTTCCCAAAATTGCTTCTAACTTTAGTCAAAACCCCCACCTCCACCTCAAGCATGGGTGGCATAAGGATGTCTAGTCTTGGATCAACCATTGGGGGTTAAAGGAGGAGATCATCCTAGGAAGAAAGGATAGTGTCAAAGATACTATCACCTCCACATTTAAGGATAAGATGTGGGACGATAAGGAGTTGGAGGGTAAAAGGAAGCTAAGATATTTTAAGGAGGTTATCAACCCTACCCTTCATAACTAGAATTATCGATCTATATTGACTAGCACTAAGAAAAAACTGAACATCGCTAGGATAAGAACTAATTCTCATGAGCTTTGAAGTGAAAATGGGCAGTGGTCTACTCCCAAGACTCTCTGGGACGATAAAATTTGTGAGCTTTGCAATATGAAGAGGTGGAAGATGAAAAACACTTTCTTTTAGAGTGTGTGGCTCTTACTCACATCCACTCTCATTTCCCTAAGATCTACCATACTTCCAATCTTCTTGACTTGTTAAATCAACCCAACTATAGTGATCTTGGAGTGCTTCTTTCTCTTATTTTTTATCATAGAAATAAGAGTTTGAAAGATCACAATTAATTTTTTTTTCTTTTTAAGGTCTGATAAACCGCATTTGTCTTAATAGACGTTAATCATAATATAATAATAATAATAATATTTTATTAAAATTTTCATAGAATTTATAATCATAATAAAAAATAAATGAATTAAACATTATTATAATTTACAAAAAATTATGTTTTATTTTTTAAATAAAAAAATTGACAAACAAAAGCAAAGTTGAGTGTTGACTTAGTTTTCATTTTATTTTCAATCAAAATAAAATTAATAAATGACTTAAACAATATTATAATTTACAAAATTTTATGTTTTATTTTTTACATATAAAACAAAATTAGTAAGCAAGAGCAAGGTTAAGTATTGACTTCGTTCCCGTCATTTTAAAATATTTTTAGAATTTCCAATCATAATAAATGACTTAAACAATATTATAATTTACAAAATTTTATGTTTTATTTTTTAAATAAAATAATCTATTATAAAATTGTATTAAATAAATGTTTAAAGAATTAATTTATTATCCATTAAAAAATAATTAAAAATATATATTTCGATTAAAATCTTAATAATTCTTTAACATCATGCGCTAACAATCAAATAACATTATTTGCAAAACATATTTCTTAAAAAAATAATAAAATAATATCCAAATTTAACATGTAAGTGGCCTAGAATATTCGTAACTTTAATAAGCCATGTAATTTTTGGAATTTGGATTATGTGATTTATAATTTATAAAAAAATAGTTTTTGGAGAAAATCACATATTATTATAAATTTGCTTTTCGAACTAATCAGTGGTTTATCTTCAAAATAAGATGAGAAATCAGATCAAAGAAATCGAGTTAAAAAGATAGAAATAAAACTCAACTAGCCGCTAAGATATAATAGCTAATTTGCTTGAAAGAAAGAAAAATATAAATAATAAATTAAAATATTTTATTATTATATTATATTTTAATTTAGTTTAATTAGTTAATAATTATAATATATTTAATTTTTTAATTAAAAAGTTTTTTTTAAAGGAGTATAATTAATAAGGAAAAATTAAAGTTCAACAAATATTATTTAATATAAAAAAATAAAAATAAAAAGAATCAAAAGTGATTAAGAATATATATATATATATATATATATATATATATATATATATTGAGAGTGCAAGCTTCTGTGATCCATAACATTTTAATTAAAAATCTTCAGGGATGATGATGATGATGAACGATGATGAATTACAGTTGGTAGTTCCTAAATTTCTTATGTGATTTCCCTGAACATTTTTAATATATATATATATATATATATATATATATATATATATATATATAATAAACTAATAATGATTCTATGAATAGATATATAATGTAATATTAAATTATTTATTTTTTATATAAGCTTAAATTCAACAAATATTATTTAATATAAAAAAAATAAAAATAAAAAGTCAAAAGTGATTAAGAATATATATATATATATATATATATATATATATATATATATTGAGAGTGCAAGCTTCTATGATCCATAACATTTTAATTAAAAATCTTCAGGGAAATCACATAAGAAATTTAGGAATAGACGCATTTCGAACTACCAACTATAGCCAACTGTAGTTCATCATCAGGATAATGATGATGATGATGAACGATGATGAACTACAGTTGGTAGTTCCTAAATTTCTTATGTGATTTCCCTGGACATTTTTAATATATATATATATATATATATATATATATATGAATAAATTAATCTAATAATGATTCTATGAATAGATATATAATGTAATATTAAATTATTTATTTTTTATATAAACTTAAATTCAATTTTTTTAGAATTTTTTCTTCTGTGATTCATCGTGTATTATATAATTCTTTCGGTAATAATCACATGCAAATGAACTTTGTGACGCGAACCAACCAGTGTGGTTCATCATATTATAAAAGATATTAGTAATAACGAATTTATTCTTAATATTTTATAATATAAGAATATTTTTATTAATCTAATACTATTAGTTTAATTTCATAAATTTTATAGGTTGTGGGAGCTCTTATTTTTATGTATACAAATAATAATAATAAAATAATGAATATATATATATATATATATATATATATATAAAGGGAAGGGGCACAAAGGCTAAACCCTAGGATGAAGGGTCGAGATCCAACATCTACTAACACTCCATCCATCATCTCTGTTCAGGTTAACAGGCCTTTTATTGATTTCTAATGCTTCCCCTAACTTACAGTGATGAAAATGGTCAATCCTAGCAATCACCTTAGCTTCTTCTGTGCAAATATGATGATTTGTCTTTTCTGCGTGTTCCGCTAAGGCATAGGAGTGTGACCTACCATGCTTAAGGTCTGCCAGGTGCTCATGAATCCTTTGATTGATGGAACGATCAATTTCACCAATGTAAGGAGCCCCACAGGAGCCACGTAATTTATGAAAAATATAACCTTAATATGTCCAAGTGGCATACGTTTAAAAAAAGAAAAGAGATAACAACTTAATATGTCATGCACTTAAGATAAAGAGTATTGATATTCCAAAGTTGACTTTTAAAGGTGTATTGTAATATTCCAAAATAGGAAAAGCAACAATATAGCACATAAAAATGGAAATAGTAGTGACTAATATTACATCAAGGTATGAGACCTATATGAATCCATTATATTCATTATATCAGTAGCCAATAAATACAAAATATTGAGGCACAAATCATATGATATAGCCCAATAAGCCTCCAATGATCAAACACTCTCAAAAGTGAGATGCTGCTACTATACAAAATGTCAGAGAGCTGCTATAATGTAGTCCAAATGAGTATGACTGCTACTGGAAAATAAAATACTATAGATCTCTTAATGGATGACTCAAGAAATTCCAGGAACAAAGATCTAGGCTCTCAAACACCTTTCCAAGACAACCCCGAAAGGGTTTTCGGAAATACACAAAAATACAAATGGTGATCTACAGCCCTAGGACTGAAGAATCACTACAACTGAAGCACATAGAAGGAGGAGGCTGAAAGAATGAAGAACTAAGTAGAACTCCTCCAATGGAATCTTCAAGTGAAAGGTTGATCCCTTCACTGAAAAGAAAACACCCCAAATGAGGTACTCAAACCTCCCATGCAACTGCCCTCTGAAATTATGCAGTCAATGACTGAAATTGCACTGTAGGGGATGGTAGTAGCTTGGCCTGGTGCAAAAATATGAAATTATTCCCAAGGACCTTCCGTGTTGGCCTCCCAATGGAAAGAATGCTTCCTCCACTGAAAACAAGCTCAGAAATGACCCGATCAAACCCTCCATTGTTGCACCCTGCAACTCAGCACAACTCTAAATAGAAAATGCGTTGTAGAAGAAAGTTGTAGCTTGGCCTGATATCGGAATGTGGAAATGTAGCTCAATCACTTCTCCTAAGTGAGCACTCAAAGTATCCTGAGGATGAAGGTGGGATTCCTGCTCGGGAATACCCTTGTGCTAAACAGCACTGCAGTCTCCGCTAAACAACTGAAGAGAGCAACGAGTCATAACAGACCATAAACAAAATAATAATAAAAAACATCCTCTCCATGGCTGCCATTACCTTCCTTATATGCTTGGTGAGCTTCCTCACCTTGGGCCCCATTCATTAAATCCACTACTTCCATGCAAAAAATCTCCCTCCAAAACTGCGTTGTCTCTCATTGAATGTCCACTCCCTCTATACCAGTGTTGTTGATTTGGGTTATGAGGTCCTAGGGTTTTGTTTTGTGTTGGATGGTTGAACATAGTTGCTGTCTGAGGCGGAAATATCTATGTGCAAATAGGTTCAAAGGTGAGAAGTTGCAAGCACCAGAATAGGTTTTGACTGAGAGGAAAGATGATGACAGTTTCAGTCCATTGGGCTATGGAGTCATAATAGGGTTTAATTGGAACAGCAAGAGGCAAGAGTGGTCCATGGGTCAAGTCATCTATGTCTAAGGATCTCTTTAAGGTTTGATTTATGGAATGGAATGATACAATAAGAAGGGAGAAAACAGATGCAGAACTAAGAGCAGCCTAGGATCTGGTAAGTGCTTTGAAACTAGCCAGCCTTTGACCAAGCACTTAAGGAAAACATGAAAGCAAACTAGGATCTGTTAAGTACTTTGAAACTAGCCAGCCTTTGATACACTTTCAATAGAAACCACAAGAAAAACGAAGGTAAACTTGAAAGTAGCCTTTGGAGCAGAAACTGGCGGGCCAGGCTCACCACGAATCCTCTTCTAGCTCTTATTTACTTAGTTACTTTCAAGACAATCACAAAGATAACACAGGATGGTCTAAGATCTGATAAGTACTTTGAAACTAGTCAGATTTTAACAAATTCCAAGGGCAACAATCAGATAGCTATGCAGACAAGTCTCGGACCATGGCTAACCATATCTTCCTTCTAGTTTATCTTCACACAGCTATGCAGAAAGTAACATTCAAAAATAACATCCAGCTAAGACAATAGGACGAGGGAATGCCAGCATTCCTATGCTTGAACTAAATTAAATCATTTCTAAATAACACAGTTAGAAGAAAACATTGGGATAAAGATTTCTCAGCCAGAGAAGGTTACTGATATACAGTAGGTCCTAATACTGTTTAAACTGTTCTTTACAGAAGAAGATGAAATAGATTGAAAACATAAATAAAACACAAGTTACGATAAGAATAACATCACCGTCAACATAGACCAAGATCCCATAAATCAGCTTGTATTGATGCTCCAAACCAGTTACAATCTTCAAGTCCAGTGTTTTAGTTTATCTCTTCTTCACAACCTAACTTATCTGGTACAAGCAGAGCTCCAAGAGCCAATGAAACCACTATTTAAAGTCAAGAGTTTCTAGCTCAATTACATTACAATGCTTCAGCAATTTACATTAACAACCCACTCCTCACTCATCTTCTATGGAAGTATTTATAGGAGAATGAGGAGGTGAGATCTGATAAAAGATCTCAAAATAAATTAATACAGGCATTAATGTATTCGCGGCCTTTGAGGATCCCAACGAAGAACTATACAGGTGTTCTACTGTATTGAATGATGTACACTCAGAATTTAAGCTCGGTGGGAGCTTTGTTTGACATTTGAGGTTCTACGTACTGCTAGGGTTACTCTACACACATTCTATCATTAAATCTGGGGCAGAAATAACTTCTTTGGATGCTTCAAGGCAAAATATCTGATCTTGTTTAGTAAATTCAGCCTCTGATTGAGCGTCTTGAGACAATAGGTGGCACTATGGTGGTTTAGGAATCAATTTGCCTCAAAGTATGGCGGTGGAGGCAATATGTATGATAAAACACTTTTAGATTTTTCATTGAACTGTGTTTTAGGCTGGGGATTAGGCTTTTGATAATTGTCTTAGCCATAATCCCCACCAATCTGTCCACTAATCTGCTATTCTGGTTCATTTTTAGTCTTCAATCTCTGATACCCTTTTTTCTGCATTGTTCTTGATGGCTTTCTCTATGGTGCAGGGCGGCGCAGGTAGGAAAAGGCATCAATGCCTCATGAAACACTGATGAAAACGTGAATTTGCACACTGTGGCCGATTTCCTTTGACAAATCAAAAGAGAGAGAGTCGTCACCCTCATCTTTCAAATTTCCTTCTGAATATAGAGGAAAACGTTAAACCCTGCAAAATACAAACGAAAGTAATGAAATCCTGCGTTCATAGGTTAAATTGCATAGGAGGTTGTGCGGAGGAAGCAGGGTCGTTGGATCATGGAGCGAGGGTGCATATTGACGGCGGAGATGTGGCGGCGGGATGTAATGGGCGAAACCTTTTAAAATCACAAAATATATCGTTTTCGATTTTACAAGGGAAAAAGGCGCATTTGATGTGAATGGAGGGGGTATTATATGGTGGGCCCGGCAGGATCGATCGCAAATCGCAAAAATAGAAAACGCGATGGCGGGTTATGCGACGGAGAGAAAATGCGATATTGTGATGGGCGCCCAATTGCGGGGCCATTGGGCGCATGGAGGAACATATGACCGAGGAGTTATATAGGGAAGGAGCTTATCGCGGCGCAAAATTTTGATTTTGCGATGGATCGCAACGCAGATTTTTGCGATGAACACTTTTAAAACAAAACTGCAATTTGGATTTCTGCGATCTGCGCTTTGCGATAAGCGCCAAAGGGTTTAGAACTCAGTTCCAGGGCGCGGGTATATGGATGAAAAAGGGTTAGGGGCCTAATCTCGAGGGGGCTTAAGTCCTATACATAAAAACATGTATTTTCATGGTTTTTGAAGGGTTTTTTGAAAGAAATGAAGGCTTCGGTAAGGTTAAAAAGTGGGTTCTTAACCCTATAAAAGGGATTTTAATGAAATGGAAAGGGGGAAAATGAAATTGTGAGTTTTTTATGGGAAATGGAGAATAGAAAATTGGGTTAGTGTGGAAGAAAAGGAAGGGGAACAAGGGTATCTGCAGCAGTATTTAATCTTGGGTTTTTTTGAAGGATTTCAGAGGCTTTTGAAGTGTGAAAAAGCAGTAAAGGATCTGGATAGAGGTAGAAGGCAGGAGGCCTTATAGAGACTCCAAGAGCCAACAAATTTTAGTGAAAAAATTTGTTCCTTGGAGGCTCCCAAATTTTTAGCCACCTTTCTGGTCTAAAAATATTATAGGTGG